>JAVDPK010003079.1:406255-418671 GCA_034780415.1 Cichlasoma orientale | reverse complement strand
TTTCTTTCTTTCTTTCTTTCTTTCTTTCTTTCTTTCTTTCTTTCTTTCTTTCTTTCTTTCTTTCTTTCTTTCTTTACCACCTGCTGTGTCTCATAATACAGCACTATGTTAAACACAGTCCGGGAGCAAAATCTCACATAAATATCCATAATCTTTTCATTTCTTGCCTCGGGGGAGCTGCTGATCGATCCCTCATCCTCTGCATGGCGCCATAGAGAAACTTAAAGTTGTCAGCGGTCAAAACTATTTCCAGCTCCACTGACTATTTTTTACGAGTTATTTTAAAGAAACATGACTTCAAATCAAGATAAATTATGGTGTTAACTTTATTGGATAAGTTAATGGACCTTTTTGGTTTGTGGCTCCGTGCACGTAATAAATGAGCACAAAAAAATTGTGAACCAAAAATCTTTTTCATGTTAATTTTGGGTCAATATAAACCGTGGCTGGTTATCCTGCACCTTGTTTGATATTTGATTCATTTTTTATGTGGCATTTCAAACCAATGGACAGACAAACAAACATACATTGTTTTGGTTATGGTTATATTCATATAGCCAAAATAATAATTAAACAGTCATATTTTCTGATAGAAGCACCATGCACATCAAAACCCAGCACTTTCATGCAAATATGACACCACACATAACATCCTTATGAAAATATATTTGTAAGTTTAAGGTAATAGAGTGCAATCTAGAAATGTTTCTACTGTGATTTATAACCATAGCCACAAGGCAGAAGGTGACAACAACAATTGAAAGAATAAGAAAAAGACAAATGCACTTGATGGCAGCCAGAGAAGTTACACGCACACACACGGACTCACACACACACGCATACACACAGTGGATCTTCAGTCAGGCTGAGACTGCAAGGATTGCTGTTGGAGAAAATGAGTTTTGTTCTCTGGAGGCTCAGAGAGAGAGCGACAGAAACAAGAAGGCAGGAAGGAAGGAGAGAGAAAGAAAGAAAGAAAAAGAAAGAAAGAAAGAAGGAAAGAAAGAAAGATTGTTGCCTTGCTTGAGGCCTTGTTGGGTGTAGTTGTGAAAGGACGAGAAAGGATTTGTCATTCACATCCACTTCTCTCTCTTTATCTTGCTCCCTCACACACACAGACACACTCACTTTGCCATCTGTTCCTCCTTGAGGAACAGTAAACCCAAATTTCCTCCCCCCCAAAAAATGCAAAATACAGCGATATGTCTCCACAGTTTATGTATGTGCATTGTGAGGAAGTTATATTCGTCTTGCTGGTGTCTGACGAGGCATTGCTGCTGAGCTGCAGCCAAAATATTCCATTTGACCTAGATCATCTCTGCACCCGGCTGGCGTATGCATGTGTGTGTGCGTGTGTGTTTGTGTGTCTGTGCATCCTAGTTCTGCTGATTTCACAGCAATAAGATGACTTTTGGACATTGTCCATAATGATGTAAGCACTCCCTCCCACATGTCCTCTGTCTCTCTGATAATCATTGTGTTTGTGCCAGCGTTCACAGTAGTTCCCCCAGAAATGTCTATTTCAGTTTTCTGACTTTTGCTTGAGTTCCCATCACGTGTCTCTGTTTTTCTTTGTTACTCCATTACTGCACAGGAACCTGGAGAATTTATGAAATAAATGCATTCTACAGTGTCTGTGTGTGTGGATGTGTGGGATAAGGTTTATTTGTTACAGTGATATATTGCTGATGCTGCTCTTTACCTCTCAGCCTAAACCCAGTGACACACTCCAGAATGTTCTGTGTATTTTCATTTAGGAAGATACAATAAAACTCAGATGACCCACCTGCATCTCTGTACGCTGTAATCTAATAATGTTTTACAGTAGTAAATAAGCATTGGCTCTGTAGCTTTATGTAAATGATTCCCACTGATTCCATTTAACACCAGCTATTTGGACCTGAGAATTTCATTAGCTATTACCGACTTTCTGATGGCAAAATGGCTGCTGTGAAAAGGTCCGCTGGATTTAGAGCAAACCTCAACAATCAATCAATCCCCTCTTCCCATCTTGATGAACATCGGAAGAAAAACTGGAAGAAGCTGCGTAAAGGACCAATAACACTATGTAACACATGTTCCTGGATGTGTATTTACATTTAGGTCCATATGTTTTAGGACAGTGACACGGTTCCTGTTATTTTGCCTCTGCATGCCACCACAGTGGATTATAAATCAAACAATCAAAATGTGACTGAAGTGCCGACTTTCAGCTTTAATTCGAGGGGTTTAACAAAATGTTGAATCAGCTATTTAAGAATTACAGAATTACAGCCATTTTCTATAAAAATGGCTGTAATTTTGTCCCTCATTTTCAAAGGCTGGATATGTTGATTTCTTTTTTCTTACTATTTTAAATCGATGTATGACTTCAGATGAATGTTTGTAAATGTGAAGCATTGCCTACTCTTCATGAAAGATAATTAAATTTACAAATGTCATTGTTCTGGTCAAAGAATAATTTATATTTTCTCTGCCTTTGTGACAATCAGTCAATCAGGGGGGAAAAAAACACAAAAAAACATGCTGGGTTACACAGTGTAATATAGACATGAAATAAAATTACATGAAGAACTGGCTGAAACAGCCCAGATTCTCTAAGTGATGTTTCATTACGTGCATTGTGATAATACCAACTACTAAGAGGCTGCGTCTCCTGCAGTCATGCTTACTGCACTTGAGCTGCATTTTGGCTCTCTTAGCGCACAGAGGGCACCAAATTTGGAGATTGGAGTACTGCAGTGTTCCTGTGGGACCTTCTGACTTGTCTGTTCCACATGCCATTATGTGTTTGACAACCAACCAGAAGCGTAAATGACCATCATGTGCACATTGTTAGGCCACACAATGTTACTTAATTATATTTTTCATAGTTGGATGTCAGTCTTCTCCCATATTACCGACATCTGTTACTCAAAAATTTAAGCTTGTTTAAATGTGAAACAGTGTGTGTGTGTGTGTGTGTGGGGGGGGGGGGGTAGATAAGTGGAATTAATTCACTGGAGTTTACTCAAAATTTCTAATTAGCTTTCTATTTCTATTTCTGCAGTGATGGATGGGCGGACAGGTATGATGTGACAGATGGCTATGTCAGGGAAGCGGCCGGCGGGATTACCATCAAGCTCCAGTCAGCTGATGTGAAATGGTTTGATGAGTACTACCTTAAACTTCGTCCCGAAAACAACCAGAGAAACCCTTGGTTTCCAGAGTTCTGGCAGCATCGTTTTCAGTGTCGACTAAAAGGTCACCCACAGGAGAACAGCAAGTACAACCGCACCTGCAGCAGTAAGTGCAGACAGAAATAGAAATACAGCTGAACGGGATAGTCTGTAGTTGCTGCACTTGAACATTTTTTTTTTTTCACGATAGAGTTATTATTGGTTACATTAGGCTGGTTTATTGGTTTATTGATGCCAAGCCCCTTGAGACATAATGGAATAAAACCTGAAATTTACAGGTGTGCTGCGCTTGAATACAGAAAGAAGAGAGAAGCTGGATTGTTTTGAGTCAACGTAACAGGCCACAATACCAGTCTACATTTCTATTGACAGGCTTTTGTAATGGCCACTCTTAATGCAAATAACAAACAAAGAGAGTGCGCGAACACACGGTCGCACACCTACACACAGACCACACGGACACACGCAGCTTTCCAGTTCATCTGGAAATGTCTCTTGTGGTGCTGAGTGAACCCTCCCTTTATTTTCATCTTCCATCCACCCCCATGCCTTTCTCTCTCTGTCTCTTTCCCTCCATTCATAGGCAAAACAGTGTGTGAGCGCGGCATCAAAGGGACCCGTGTCTCATGTATTCTAATGAAATGGGACGTGAAATACAAATGAACGGGAGACAGAGACAGAAAGAAATGAGATGTGGAGGTGGGAAGTAACTGATGAGGAAGAGAAAGGGCTGCGGTCTTTGATGTGGGGAGGGGGGGGGCAGTTTTTCATATAACTTGTAGGGAAATTAAGAGTTTCTCTGATATACTTGCTTTTTTTCTTCCTACCCTTCCTCACTAACCCACTTTTCCTCCTCCCCAACCCTACCCATTCACCTCTGCAGAGCGAGAGTCACTTCGGCAGCAATATGCACAGGACACTAAGATGGGATTTGTCATTAATGCTATCTACTCAATGGCATATGGCCTGCATAACATGCAACGCTCACTTTGCCCAGGTTATAAGGTGGGTGCTGCTCTGATGGATAAATAAAGAGGGGTGCACTAAGACAAACTAAAGAGAAAAATGAGGGCGATGAATAGCTGGAAAGTGAAAATGGTGGGACAAAGAGAGCAGTATTGAGACTTTGCTGCCACGTGGCCCTTTTTTTTTTTTTTTTTTTTTTACTTATTATCATATTACATATGCTGGTGTCCAAAAGTGTGGGAACATTAGTGAAGATCCTCCTGCAAGGTTTTCCCTTGGTCTCTGAAGGGCTTCAGCGATGCCTGAGGAGCAGTCGCATTCGTATTTTCAGACTATTTTCTGAGCTCATTATCTGTGACAGCTGTTTTCTACCCAACATGTATTTATTTCCACTGTAAGAGTAAAACATGTTACAGGAGCTTTCACAATCTCCTTGCAGGTTAAACTGGGCTGATTGAGCACTTTTAGTGCTGATTACGTATACGAGACTCTCAATTAACAAACCAAAACAGACCACCAGCTTAGCAAGATTAATGCTAGGAATAAGACTTAAGGATAAAAATTTTCATGTTAAAGAAAATGGTTCATTTTAGGTCCTGTCCTAGTTTGCATTTGATATTTAATGCACTTAGAAGATTTGGGCAAAACCCTAATGCAGTAACAGGTAAATAAATGCTTAACTACTCCTTAATTAATTGACATATTAATTATTTCTTGTTACATGCAGCCCTATTACTGTGATAAAGCTGCTTTTCTGTCTCTTGGCAAACAAAGCTTGGTGCACTGATTTTCTGATGAGGATGTCCTGATTAGATCTTAAGTCTAGCCATAATTGTAATGCAGACTAAGACCTTCTTTGCTTAGAATAACAGTTTGACCTTTGACACTTTTAACTATCATGGCGCTACTTAGTAAGTAATGTTTTGCTAGAAAATTGAGGCACAGTAAATAAAAGGTGGACAATGGTTGCAAGTTTATTTGCTTGAGCAAGCCTCTGCATGTTTCAGTGGAAGAGATGCAACAAGGCAATCTGACCTTTTATAAGCTCTTATTTTGGGGCTTTTTTAGACTTTATTTTTGACAGGACAGTAAAGTATGGAGGAACAAATACAGGAAAACAGCCCAACAGAGACTTGGACACATAATGCTGCAGCAGCAGTGGTTAAAGTGATTCTTTAAATTAGTTAGTTCCAAACTAATTAAATTAATTGTGGCCATGCTGAACTCAATGAATATTTGACCATTTATAATTTATTGTTTTCATGTGTTTGAGTGGCTACTTACACGTGATTTGCTGAAGGTCACAACTGTGTTGCGGAGTGTGACGTGACCATTTATGTATTTTAAGGGTCTGTGTGATGCCATGCGACCCATTGATGGTGCTACACTTCTGGACTTCTTGATGAAAACCAACTTCACCGGTGTGTCAGGGGAGGGAATCTTATTTGATGAGAATGGAGACTCACCTGGCAGGTAGGTGCTTTAACTGGGCAGAGATTGCACAGATGTGTTTTTTTTTTTATTTGGCCTGTTGGTGTGCAGAGATCCCCGCTATGTATGGTTTTAATGTGTGCCTTTTATTTACAGGTATGAAATAATGAACTTCAAAAAGATGGGGAAGGACTATTATGACTACACAAATGTTGGCAGTTGGGACAACAGAGGCTTAAAGATAGATGATGATGAAATCTGGCCCAACAAGGATGCCATGATAAAGTCAGTCTGCAGTGACCCATGTGACAAAGGACAGATTAAGGTAAGCTAATCTCATAAAATAGACCAGTAATTAGATTAAAATAATTTAATAATCGCATTCTTAATTTGGTGGTTTCTTGAGGAATTCTCATTTTCATCACAAGCCGAGTTTTATCATGACTGTGGAGCAGTTTGCCATTCAGGTGCCGTGTCTTCTCCGCTTGACCTGACTAAAAACAAAGTTTCACATAAGTACGGTGGCTGGTGCATTTAGGCTGACATGCAGACACACAGTCTGCGTTTAAACTCACTTGAAGCGTGTGCTGAAATAAGCAGAGACGGCATCTTCTGTCTCTCCCAGGTGATCCGTAAAGGTGAAGTGAGTTGCTGCTGGACGTGCACTCCTTGCAAAGAAAATGAATTTGTGTTCGATGAGTACACCTGCCAAGCCTGCGAGCTGGGCTCCTGGCCTAACGATGGCCTCACAGGTCAGTATCTGCATATTTGTAAAAGTGGTGGGTGTTTATTTCTAACCTTTACCTGCAATCTCAGAGATACTCCAAGCACATGTTTGCATGCCTTTTTTTCCTTAATCCAGTGTGTGTGGCATATTAGCATTGCACAGGAAATCCTGCACAAGTTACTCCAGAGAGAGAAAGTGAGAGACAGCCATTTACCGTTCCCTCCTCCCCCTTTCCTCTTCTCCACTCCCGTTTCCTCCCAGCCACTCCCTCTCTCTCACATCCTTAATTTGTTACCAACATGGTCACTCGTGTTTTAATTATTCTGCATCAAGAGCGGCTCGCAATGCAAATACACTTCAGTTGCAATAAAAATTCATTTCCCCTCCATCGCGTTCGAAGCGGTTGCCCATTGCCTTGTTGTTCTTTCAGCTTCTCATTATGCTGCTCGCTAGCTCCTCACCGAGCTCAATGATTAAAACATGAATTGAGCCCGGCTGAAAATTCAGATGGAGCTTCTCTGTCTGAGACAGAAGCATCTTTAAACAAAAAAAAAAACAGGGAGTAAGTCAATGCGAAAATGATAAGCAGAAAGCTGACAGTGGCAAAAGATGATAAAGAAATGGAGGCTTAATTGGGGTTATCCGTAGATTCATTAGTGTTCGTGAGTGTAGGTTCATAGTGTGTGACAACATGCATGTGTCTCGTTTCATCAACAATAAGTGCTGCGTGTCCCCCTGCGGGGCTATATGGAACAGTAATAATGAGGTGTAAACAAACTGCTTGCACTGTTCCCCCAGCAGACATTTTGATCTTTCTCCTTCAGAGCAAAAGAAAGGCAAGAAAAAGCACAATAGAGAGGGGAAAAAAAGAAGGTAAAAAGGTTGAGAAAACAGGTAGAGCAAGGTCTCAGCTGACAAGGACAGAAGCAAAATGGGTGCCAAAAACCATAGAAAGATACGGAATAGTTTCTCAGACGGCAATGGAACAAAAAACAAGGGAAAAAAATGGGCGAGGAAAAAGACTTAGAAAAATAAAGTCATGGTGAAAGTGGGATGGAGATGAATAGAGGCTCCGTCACGAGCAGCAGCGAGGGAGAGTGAAAGAAGGAGAAAAGGGGAGGATTAGCTATGGGATTTGAGCCTCTCCACTGATTGGTAAAGTTCCACAGTCTGAGTCTGAGATTGTTTGAAGGAGTTTACCTCAAAACTTCATTTTGACTGCACCCTTCAAATGGTCGCTGTAAGTTTGCTGACTTTGCCAATGCTTTTGGACTCCTCTGAGAAAGCCCAAGAGGAAAAACACTGATCTGGGATTTCCAGCACCTAGATTTATGTGGGCAGCATTAATTGGAGCTAAATTTCCACCCACCTTAAATTGTCATTAGTGGGTGGTCTTTAGTTTGTATGACGGGAAAAGACAGTTACTGTAGATCTTGTTTATTTAAAAGGGGCTTTGCTGAGGTAATAGATAAGAACTGTGTTTATTATGTGGAACAATTATACGGGTATTTACTTGCAAGCATTCATAAATATTCTGAAGATGAGAAAGAAACAGATATGGATACCTTTAAATTATTTTAAATTGCAATTCAGAAAGATTTTAATTAGTTTCCGTTCCATTGAAATTGCACTTTGGGCCTCTCTGTGATTTAAGCCTGCAAGTGAGCTCCTTTGTTTCTCTGTTTGTTTACTGCCCCTTTGGCTCTCACTTATGCTTTTGTTTATGCCCTTAGACCTAACCACATTAGTAATTTAATAAACTTTGTAGACCATGTTAAATGCAAAGTCATTTCAAGTCTTAAGTTTTTTTTAATGTCTTTTCTCTGTTTTGCTCCATGCAGTGCTCTATAAACAGTGCATGTGTGTTGACAAAAAAAAAGAAGTAAAAAAGTGAAAATGTATAGAGGACAGAAAGTCTTAGAAAGAAAATTTCATTCCTTCTTCTAAAGTATGTCTAGACTGACCAATATTTCAGCCAGCATTAAGACGGATCATAATTAGAACTGTCCCTTTAATTAATGACACTTTATCTCCTTGCCTATGAGGAAGGCAGAGATGGAGGTAGAGAATTACAGAACTAGGTGGGAGGTATGAGGATGTGGAGAGATGAGGAAGATATTGGGGGAAACAGAAACGGGCAGAGTGATGGATGGATTATTACAAAGAAAAGGAGAGCAACAGGAGACAGACAAGAAATGGTGAATGACAGGAAAGGAAGAAGGAGGAGGAAGAGGATGGAGGAATAAGGAGAGAAGAATGGACTACTGAGTAGCATTTGTAAAGTATGAGTAGTATTAGAAGTAGTATTACAAAAGCAAGTTGCAGCATAGCAGTGAAAGAGGTGCAAGAAAGAAAAAGTTAAACTGTAATATGGGAACAACGGTAAATAAAGGTGCCGTAATTTAATAATGGAGTGATTATATACTGATAGTAAATATAAATAAATATAATTATCTTATTTGGCCACCTACACTAACAACCCCTCTGTTTGCTTCTCGTGTATTTTATACAAAATCAGAGGGCTGCTGCATACATAGGTAGCATGCGTTGCAGGCAAAGCTGGTCAGCCACATAGCTGCTGAGCCTTTCTCGCCTGGTTGCAGGTTGTTGGGCATTTGGAAAGCCCTTGAAGTCCAGTTTGATCCAGAATCCTTCAAATTGGATTTAAGAGATGGAAAACAGAGTGCGAGAGTGAACTTCAAATATAAATTCAGTTAAATGTTGAACAAAGCTGTGGCATTGCTAACAAAATCTTCTTGAATAAAATGATTAATTTTGTCTGAAGAAAAACATTAACAACTGATTTCTCCCCTGTCGCCAGGCTGCGACCCGATACCGGTGCAGTACCTGCTTTGGGGAGACCCTGAACCCATTGCTGCTGTGGTATTTGCCTGCCTCGGTCTAATGGCAACATTTTTTGTCACTGCCGTCTTTATTAGGTAATATATCTCTTTTATTTCCAACCACCTTTGGACGTTTTATTGCTTTCCTGCACGTCGACTTGCTTGTGTGTGTTTATGGCTTCATGTGCACGTTTGTGTTTCTGTGCATAACTGTTTGTCTGAATGTGTGTATTCAGGTTCCGGGACACCCCAGTAGTGAAATCTTCAAGTAGGGAGCTGTGTTACATAATACTGGCAGGTATCTGTTTAGGATACCTGTGTACCTTTAGCCTCATAGCCAAACCCCACGTCATCCATTGCTACCTCCAACGACTGGGAATAGGCCTGTCGCCTGCCATGAGCTACTCTGCACTTGTCACCAAGGTAGGGGCCGAGTTAAGCATTTGTAAAGTAGCTATGAAATGATGGGCGCAGCAGTTATGAACAGTGTGTGGTTAATGTGCTTTTCATTGATGTGACATGACATGACATTGCAGCATGTTCAGTATTTACTGCATGTCCTGATGATTTTTGGAATCTGACCCCAGACAAACCGCATTGCTCGGATCCTGGCAGGAAGCAAGAAGAAGATCTGCACAAAGAAACCTCGCTTCATGTCTGCCTGTGCTCAGCTTATCATTGCCTTCCTCCTCATACTGCTACAGCTGGGCATCATTGTGGCTCTCTTCCTCATGGAGCCCCCAGAAGTAAGCTTTGTGTGTTTAGTAGAAAAATATCAATCGAAGAGCGAGTCTGATCAGAGATTTGAGTAATAGGAGTCTAATTCCATTTAAGCAAAATGAAACAAAAATAAACTATATCCAGAGAATGTTCATTTTGTAATATAATATATTTCAGATTGCAGTCGCCCTGTTAAAAATCAGTCAGAGCAGTGTGCCTTATTGGATTTGTATGTTGTTAAATATGTTAAACTGGATAATAAAGCAGAACTACTGCACCGCTTACAGATGTTTCCTCAGGTGTGACACCGAGCGTTTTAATGTCGACAGAGATTAGCCTGCTTATAAATAATTGATTTGGTTTGCAGATAAAAGGCAGCACGAATTTTAAACACAAGAACTAATCAAGACCAAAGCTCAAAATTTGAGTGTACAGTATTCTGCTAAATGGATGCAGCCTGGCTAGATATTGAGGCATCTCCTTGTAAGTCTGATATTGTTACATTAAAAAAATTGTCTAACAGCACATTATCCCCGAAACCTGATGCGGTTCATTCTGTTCATCTGGACGTTTGTCACACATTCGAGTGACTTCCTCAGTCTCAGTCTGAGATCCACGTCCAGATGAACAGAATGAACCTTCTGGGATTTCCTTACCTGCATGATTGAGCATGCATCAAGACAACAGCACATTATGATTTGAAAAACCGATTACAAATAAATTTGGTAATTATCTGCTGTAATCTCTGAATAAACCTGACATTTTGAGCGTCAGAGGTGGGCAGTATACTCATGAAATACCAGTGAACTTGCATGACTTCCCCAACCGTATTTTTAGACTCCTCTGTTAAACGATTGCAGTCAGTTCCCATTTTTCTTAAAGAAGCAACAAAAAGATTGCAGCAGCAGCATCATCACAGGCATATCATGTTCCCTCTGGTGTCTGCAGGTAATCCATGACTACCCCAGCATCCGCCAGGTCAACCTCATTTGCAACACCACTAACCTCGGAGTGGTTGCCCCGCTGGGATACAATGGCCTGCTTATCCTCAGCTGCACCTTTTATGCCTTCAAGGTACCAGATAGTGTTTGTCACTTTGGCTCATTGCCCCTTAAATATCAAACGATCATCAAAACATGACAGTTTTGCATAATTTCGATAACACCATATTGAATATGCCATTTTGTGGGGGTTTAAAATCCAAAACTCTAAGCACACTTTTGACATGTAATAAAAGTTGTCTGTATTATTAGCTGTAGAGAAAGCTTACAAAGACATAACAGGAAAAAAATGATTAAGCCACTGTGTTTTTGCCTCTCTAAAATCTTTTGATGGCAGTAAATGCAATTGCGTTACCCCAATCAAATTATAAAGTCAATGTTGTGATTATCCTTGGCTACCGGCCATCCATTTTCTGTGGAGTGTGAGAGCAGAATTGTAAAAAGAGACAGAAAATAAAGCGCATTGCACTTCAAACAAATAAACAAACCATGTTTTGAACACAGCAGCAGAGAAAACTCATTTAACTTTGGAGGCTGAGGTTTGGGACCCCGTGCCTCACCTAATTAATGGCACAGATTGGTGTGGCTAGCAATGAAATGACAAATGTACTGCAAGGGGTTAACAGTGTGTATCGCTGTCTACTTTTGTAACGGGCTAGCAGCATCTACATTTTTCTTAACCACAGCAAAATGCGCAACAGCAGCAGTAAGGAAATGAAGCAATGTTTATGTATGCTTCTCTTTCTCTCCAAGACCCGCAACGTCCCAGCTAACTTCAATGAGGCCAAGTACATTGCCTTTACAATGTACACCACCTGTATTATCTGGCTGGCCTTCGTACCCATCTACTTTGGATCTAACTACAAAATTATCACCATGTGCTTCAGTGTCAGCCTCAGTGCCACTGTGGCTCTGTGCTGCATGTTTGTACCCAAGGTAAGGTTGCTTTGATTTGAATGATTTTCACTTCTTTAGATGGATGTTACCTAGAACCTACTACAGTTGCAATCTAAATCTGTGCATAAGGTATATTAATCTTCGAGTAACTATTGCAACAGTGATGTCTTGCACACAATACACACAGTATTTGATCCATGAAAGTGAGAATTTAAGTCAGGTTTGGAATACTCATTACAATTTTAAAAAAGATTAAAAGACCAGTTTGTGCAAACACAATCAAAGTGTTTACATAGTGCTGTTTATCTTTGCAGTTACTGTACAGTAAATGACAGTAAATGGTGTTTTTTTTTTCTTTTTCTAATTGTTTTTGTCAGGTGTACATCATTCTGGCCAAACCAGAGCGTAATGTGCGTAGTGCCTTCACCACTAGCACAGTGGTGCGCATGCATGTGGGCGATGGCAAATCGTCCTCAGCTGCCAGCCGCTCCTCTAGTCTGGTTAACCTGTGGAAACGAAGAGGCTCCACTGGAGAGACACTCAGGTATTTCTGCGTGTGTGGATTGTGTGTACCCTAGAGCAGGGAACGTCAACTGGCGGCCCGCGGGCCACATCCGGCCCGCCAGAGCTTTTCATCCGGCCCGCGACAGGG
>JAVDPK010003079.1:387842-401680 GCA_034780415.1 Cichlasoma orientale | reverse complement strand
CCCTCCCCCCTCACCCCCTTCGCCCAGGTACACCAGACTGACTCTCAGAAACTACAGCCAGAGTTCATCCTCACTGTGAGGCAGAGATGAATCACAGGAAAGAAGAAAAGCACTCGAAAACAACACAGGTTGTAAAGAGAAAAGAGAATGGGTAGATAAATCCATTTTTCCCTGTGTGGGGAAAATAAAAACCCTGAAGTTAAGGAGAAATGTAGGACAGGTTGGTTAAGACACCAAGCTGTGTTTGTGTTTACATGTTTGCAGTGAGTTGCAAGTATAAAAAACTTGCCCATGTTGTATTTTCTTGCTGTTTCTCCCGAATGTGGATGGAAAACTGCAAAATTGGCCACTATATCTTTGCGGTGTTGAGATAACGGCAGTAACTCCAGGGATCATTCGTGGAGGTCTGAGGCTACTCATCCCTTAGGTTTGGGTAGTGGCCTTAAGGTAACTTGGCTATCAACTAATTAGAAATTGTGAATGTGTGTGTGCGCGGTAGCCTGAGTGTGTGCGCAGTGGTGCGAGTGTATTTTTACCGGATCTTAGTTAATCAGAAATGATGGCAACATGACAGCAAATGGTACTGACAAGTTAAGACTCCTTCAGCCTATAAGAGTTATCAGAGGCTATCAAGGGCACATATACATTGGCTCATAGAAACACACAGGTGCACATTTACAAACTCAACTGTGGGCACACCAATACAAATACAATGTAAGGGAAACACTGTAAATATGTATGAGGTTGTGGATTTTTCTTTGATAATAAATCCAACATGCTTCTGACAAAGTGCATTGCATTAACAGTGTGAACATACTAAGAACCACCTTTTCATTTATTCAGCTTTCCGGTCCGCTCCGAGCTATTTATGTCCCTGGCCCCTCTCTGTTTCTTTTATCCTGTGAATGTTTCAGTATTTTCTACTCTTCCAGTTAGTTTTCTTCAGAAGTTTGAATGTATGTTTTCTACATGATTCCTGAAGCTGTTGGGACCAAACCTTTTGTAGCTTTCTGTCTGTGACTTGAGAAAGAGGAAGAGGAGGGGACTGATAAGACCAGGCCTTGTTTTAACATAAACATCTTAGTCATTAAATCTGGTTCAGGTGGATCATCGGCAGACATCTGATCTCTAAGCTGAATGTTGACGTGTGACATTTAACACTGCATTTCATAAGGCTTAGCTGGATCCCAGTCATGACATTTTCTCCTTACAATATGTCAGCAAGACACGGTCGCTCCGTTTCATCACAGACGGCGCTTTGAATGGGTTTAATTGAAATCACGGCGATCTATAATGTTAGTGGGCGCAAATTGATAGATTCGTGCTGGGGAAACTCCTCCTCAGCCACTATGAGGTCCATCTGTTGCTCAGGTGCTATGACTTTTTTTTAACAAAGGCGGCAGAACAACCAAAGATGTTCACAAAAAAATTGAGCATTAGGTAGAGTTTTTATGTTGAGTTTATTTTATATACTGCTGCCACATTACTGTTAGTCTCACAAGACCATACTAGTAGACTGTTGATGATGACTGACATCCAGTATAGCCAAATAAAAATGTCAGTGAAGCAGATCCAGGAAAACACAGACCTGAAAATTGCCCAGACCTCAAGTTGTATTGACTTAAAGTATTTCTTCCTTATTGGGGAAAATTGGCTGCCGTTCCAAGAGCGGGCAATCGATACCACTCTCATGCTCCATCTTTCAGGTAAATGTCTCTGCTAGTTGCCTGGCAACCTTGTGGTGATGACAATACTTCAGGAAGTCATGGTTAAATAAAAGCAAGACATATGTAACCCCCTATAAAATAGCATTGTGTCTTTGAGATTTAACCTTTAAATTACTGAATTAAGACTAGACAGCCAGGTTCGCTGTTTCTCCAAAGCCTGTAGCTTCATGAGGGTGGTGTCAGCATTCTCATCTCAGTGTCGGAAAGAACACGAGTGAGTGTTTTGCCAAAAATGTAAGCAAATTGCTTTAAAGTCTTTAAAGTCTGGCTTCACGCCACGCTTCCTGAACTGGGGAAAATGTGAGTGAACTTGTTTGGCAACAATAGTTCATATAAATTTCGAAGGATATCACACTGATCGCATTTAGCTTTTTAAGATTTGGGTATGCCTTTAAATAGAATGCGCTTATGTATGTGCCAACCCGCATTGTACCAGGTGGAAAAACGTGCCGTTGAATACATTTACCAAGATGCTTTTGAGAAACGAGGCCTTGGCTTTGTTTCAGCTCCTTCAGAGAAAAACACTTCTGCAAAGCAAAGCAAAAAACAAAAAAATTTACAGCCCGGAGGTTTCCATATACAACACGAGCATTTTTTTTAACACTTTATTTTTATGTGGTGCGCGTACAGTGTGCACATACCACTAAACTGATTACTAATTGGGCGGTTGATATCACTATAAAAAGAAGTGCCGCAAAATGCCTGTGTATTGTTGTCCATCACGATAGTCCACAGTCTGATTCCTCCTTTTTTGAGTTTACTATTTGTGCTCGACAGTAGCCAGCAAGAACAAACTCAGACAAATTGACTCTGTAAATAATAAGGGCATGCAATGACAGTTCTGTTTTGTTTCAGATGAAAATACATTTATTTACATATCAGCAAAGGTTAAAAAAAAAAAAGAAAAAAGGAAAAAAAAAGATCTTTTTGAACTATGTTATAACATACAGTACCAATATGTGTTACGACTACAGAAACTGTGTTACTACTCTGAATGTGTGAGTGACCATTCCTATTCAAATGTCTTGTAATTCAACAATATAATAATATTAATATGACTATTGTGCCAAAGGGGTTAGGAAGGGTCTAGCTTACACAGTTGTGGGTAAATACGTGGTTTCTTAAAAAAAAAAAATGTAAATGTAAAACTATTTATATTGTTTTGGATATTTTCTATATAAATACTCCACATTTTCCAGTGTAAAAGCAATATTATCCATCTGTATACAAGGTGCACATCTTCAATCATAGACACTGTTTTAGACACGTTCTTTTTCATCGTTCTTTAATCAATCGAAGACAACCGAACTAGGAGGATGGTGGAGAGATGAGTTGAGATTTTCCTTTGCATTTTGAAGTCTATATTGAATGAATTCAAGAGATTTGGTGATTTCTAATAACAAAGAAGGCGTGAATTCATATTTTTGCAATGTTTTTTTTTCTTGATCTCTGATGATATATAGACATAGCTGCAGATTTAGACCATTAAGGACATAAACTGTGTGTGCCATTATTTGTTGTTCTTTGCTGCTTCTGTGTGGTGAACAGGTTTATGAAGGTATAAACCTGATGTCGTGTCCCCTAAGTAGTATGTGTCTGAATCAAAATGAGTAAATGATTTCTCTTCCCAGATGGAAAAAAAAATTACACATAAACAACGTCACGATGATTATTGCTTAGAAGCTTCTGCATATGACAAAGACAGCAGTTTACACAGGAAAAAACATTACACAAGATCACCTGGACATAGCTGTAGACAGAATTAGCCCCTATTCTTGTCTGAAAATGCTGCTGGTGCATCATTACCGCCACAACTCATTTGGTTTTAATAATCTGCGTCCTGACCTGTTGTTAAAAATTAACCTGCACTGTTGTTGAGTTGTTATTTGGGAGGAGCCTGTTAATGCGCTGTATAATGTGCCGAGAGAGTAATACGGAGCTTGTCAGCACTTCAGGTGCGTGTTATCAACCCCCTTAAAAAATAGCTTCCCCTGCAGAAAAGATAGGATCAGCGCTTCCATCGATTGCTATCTTATTCTCTTTAACTTCTGTGACGTTATCTTAAATCTGCATCTTACATGAGCGTTATCAGATTGCCATTAAAAAAAAAGATGTAGGAGTATGCCATAATTGCTATACAGTAGGAAAAGTTAACATCATGGGATAGTTCCAGGTGAACTTGGGAATTTCCAATTTCACAACAAATGCAAAGCAATTCTTTTTTATTTGAAAATAAAAGACGTCCAGCTGCAGTGGTGCAGACAAACTGCTAGAAATCTGCACTAATACCATTTCAGACCCGCTCCTCCCTCGTGGATCACAAATGTGAGCACTCATAATAATCTAGCGTGATATCAGTTAATGATATTTCTCTTGATAATGGTGATGACGTTCAGCAAAATCTTGATTATGTGATTGTATCTGCCCAAAATGGGTTGGCTGACTTTAGTTTTATAAATGCACTTTATTGAATTGGATTGATAATCCCTGTGCTTAAAAATACTTATATATAGACACGGTCAGCTGCCGATCAAAATGACACAAAGTCATTTTTTTTATGCCTTTTGGATGAAAATATAAAATCAGTCCACTGGTTATCAAGAAGTTCCTGTTGTTTCTCAACCCATAAATGCAGATTTAGAGCCAGATATGAAGTATGTGATACTAGTCCTGTGAGGCTTGTCTTCCTCTGTTGATAATAATGTGAGGAAAGCCTTGTTCTTAAGTGTTTGCTACCCTACTGAATAGCTACTGAGCAGGATAAGACTAGCTCTCTATGAAGTCCAAGAGTGGTGCATTTAAGCTGACCCTGACTATTGACTCTTGCAGAGGGAGGCATGCGAAAGAGAGAAATTTCTCCATTAGGGACCAGTTTGACTGGGAGTGCTGTGTGATGGAGCAGCCTCTCAGCAGCCTCTCCCACTGCCTTGCCAGAATATGTGTTTGATTTGATACTGAAAAAAAACAACAACCCAGAATTATGTTTACTGTGTAAACCTCAACATAGACCTTTGGTTGTGTGCTCTGACAGGGCAGGTTTAGAGAAGCTTGCTTTGTAAGCCCCTCCATGGCACAAGCTCTCCTACAGTCATTATAATGTATCATGATGACCACCTGGCTGAGTGCAGTTTGGTAGATGTTAAACTCTTAAAAGTATGATGAAATAAAATCATAAGAAGCTTATGTAACTTCACATTTATTGCAGATATTTCTGCTCTTTGTTTCCGTTTTCTTTTTTTTTTGCAAGAAACAGGTATGAATAGGAACTGATATTGACCGTTTCAATACTCAGACCTTCGGGATTTCCAAATCGACCAACCAAGTTGAAAGTTAGGCTGCATTTTCAGGGCAAACCAACAGCATTTAGACTCGAAACTGTGCTGTACAAAACATTACAAGATGCATATCAGTGTCCTGAATGTCGACTTTTTGGAAGCGTTGAACGAAGCTACTTTTGCCGCAATCAGCTTACTGATAAACCGCGGCGCCGAGGGAGGTAAATCAGATGTCTTAAAAATCATTGACTGTATTTTTGTACGTTTGTCTGAAGCTGCTGATGTGATTGTGATTATTTATTTATTTTTCAACTGATTAAAGAGGATGTGCATTTTAATATTTGATTGTTTTGTCAGCCATTAGGGTAAAAGGACTCTGTATTTAGGTAGTCAGTGTGGGTCAAATAGCGCAGAGGAACAGGAATAGTTGATATTAAGAAGTTAGGTTGTATATTATACTGATAAGAAATGAGAGAGAAGTTTGAGTATTTATTTATATGGCCTAACGATTTGTGAGAAAGTGAAATACATTCTTGTGTTGTTTTTAGGGCATTAACGTTTTACGCACAGAGCAGGAGGTTGGAGAATTTTTTTTTTAAATATACTTAGTTACACTCCGTCCCTTCTTTCTACTTAAACCAAACTGAACAGTTCGGTTACGCCGCCCGATGTTTCCACGGCCCCGTGGATGATTTCCTCTGTATTTACTGTGTGTTTTTATATTCCTCATTTGTGGTAATCTAGCTCGGATAACCGCAGTGGACATGAAAACGCAAAAATCCTTGTTAAAATACCCCTGCTTCAAATTCTGATGAGATTCTATTTTAAGTAGAGTGTTTGCCAGTAGAGTGTTAGTGATATAAATAGGATGAATGTTGCCTATAGAAGTGACGTTTACATTTTTACTGCTCACTCGAGATAATCGAGACGATCTCGTCTGATTGCCGACCGATCGGTTGTAGAGACTTTTTACAAGCTTGTAATCCAACATAAATACTTTGTGTTTTTCTGGAACACTGAGTTGGATGTTCTGAGCAGAAAAATAAATTGCACTTATTCTTCACAAAGGAGGCTCATCTGCATGTAAATGAGGGGCATGTGTTGCGTTCCGGTCTCTTTACATCCCAGATTTATCAAAATCGTTATTCAGCCGAGCTCGTCGGCGTGGTCTGCTTTAAGCTTCGTTTTGATAAAAAGGAAATGATGATGGGTTATTATAAATTTAATTAAACAGAAGTGGAAGGAGGTGGTTTATCTCTACTGAGTGTATAAAACCAAATATATTTTATTGTATGTACACTGAGAGGTTTTTAGGTCCTCCAGACAAATAAAAACTACTAAAATTAAGGTTTATGATGAATGGAAATGAGTTATTCTAAGTTATTAATCATTTCTAAAAGAATACAAAAGTTCGGCTTCAGTCACAGTGTAACCCCGGGTTCAAGTGGTGTTTCCTCACAGCATTATTCATTCAAGCCTCTCCACTCAGTGCCAGCTTGTCTTTTTTATTTCAAATGTTCCCATATTTTTGAGACAGGGTGAACCAACACTACAGAAAATTTGACTAAACAGTTACTGTACCTCTGGCATTAAGAAAAACGTTTCATAGGCTGTATAACTGTGCCAGTATCTTGATAATGTGATAAAGATGGCTCAAACTGATTATTTCCTAATGGAATATGGCAGTGTTTATCCTCCCATGTGGATTTGAGTGTTAGTGGGACACTTTTTGACTGTGATTTATTTATTTATTTATTTTGAGATTTCACTTAATTCCTGATTTTCAGAGCTGTAGAATGATGCCATGTATGTAATGGAATATGGTTTATATTTGGATATTTGATTATCAGTATTATTTCCACTCAGTTGTGTAAAGTGTCAAATATAAGAACGTGTGGTTCGAGCCGTTTGTTTCTAAGTGGCTTTGTAGTGGGTTGTTGAGAGGTGATGTGAGGAGTTTGCACGTGTCTGCTTAAGGTAGATTGTATTACTTTATATTTTATTTCTCACTGTGCCCGCAAATTAGTCTTTGCCTAGTCTCAGACATAACAAACACAAAGGTCTGTGGAACTGGAGTCCACATTGTTTGTTGCTGACACTGGAGCTCTGTTCACAGGCTTTTTAGAGGTTCCCAAAAGACCTGGAACAGATTTAGCCAAAGCAGAGTTTTTCTCATTTCCCAATTAATTCATCTTTGTGTCTTCTTCCAAACTGGCCCACGGTTGCTCTCATGAAGGCCCTTCACTGGGCTGATCTTTAGCCATTGGGAATAGAAAAAATAGAGTGGGAGTGTTAATCAGATGTTTCTTGTATTTTTTAATATAACTACAGATTTTTTTCTTTTTTTTTAAAGGGAATACAAAAAAAACAATGAGGTTTTTTTTTGCTTGTTTAGCCAAGAGCAAGGCTTCAAATCGACATCCAGTGTGGATGGAGTTTGTTGTTGTTTTCGAGCAATAAAAAGCACAGTTAACATTGTTCGACCAAATCATTAGCCAGCAAGTTTAATTTTAAAACCCTTAAAATCTGGCACAAATTAGAGGCGATCAGTGTTTTAAGAGTGCGTGTATTATTGTCCTGTGCCTCCGAGTTTTCAGTGCAATTTTGCTCTGCTTCCTTTGTCCTTTTTGTCCTTGGTGCCATAAGAAAGAGCTGATGAACAAAGACAAGTTGACAGGCAGGAAGTGCAGATGCATTAAAGGGATCACAGAAGAATCGCAAGCCTTGAAGCCTGTGCTTCTAAGAAGAGACGTGAGCACTAGAAGTTAGGTGAACACGAGGCAGCTGTAAACTCGCTGCACAGCCGCATAGCAGGAAAGTTACTCTTTACTTTTGTAACTGTGTAGGGCGAGGGAATATATCAGTTCACATTTTTGTTGTGCACATCTCCTCTCGGCAGAAACACTGTGCTGCCACAGTACTTTGGCATTAACTGGTCGATTTTTAAAAGTCACCAGTTTGACTCACTGTAGTCAAACGCCCACCAGCTGGGCACCAAGAGAAAGCTAGAGTAGCCAATTTAACATGAAAAAACTGCACAGAGCAGTCTTTAACTTACAGATATGAGTCACATATGGTTTGTTTGTTTTTTCCCCACTGGGCTATAACACAAGTATTTTGGGACCTTTCGGACAATGTGACCACCATACAGCAGTGCTGTGGAGTCCAAGAGGAGATGGGATGTAGTGTGGGGAAAAATAATGACAAAAAATGTATCTTTTTTTTTTATGCCATTGATAATTATTGTGTAAGTGTACTACGAAGTACCTTTGAATCATTATTGAAATTGTTATTAAAAAATATCATTGACTTCCTTTTAGCTTGATCTTTTTTTTTTTTTTTTTTGCATATATTTTTTTGTTTTTAAGCTTTGCAGGTCCAGCGTTGTTGTGGTTGACACATTTGCTTGGTGTGTGAAAGGTTGCTGGTTCAATTTAAGCTGAAGACATAAATCCCCTCTATGAGCAGCCAAAAGTAGCTTTATTTTAGATTTACAGTTTGCATATGAAATAAGAAACATATGAAAAAAAAAAACCAAAACAAATCTGTTGTACATAGCTCAAAAAAACAAACAAACAAACAAAAAAAAAACATATAAAACATGCAGTCAACAAATCATTGGCTGTTTATTTTCCTAATCTATACACATAACTGAACTTCCAGTAACACCAAATTAAAAGTTATTAAAACTGTAATTAATTAAAAGTGGTCACTGCAAGATCGACAGTGAAAGGTCAGCGTGCCTGTTTTTTGCAGATGAAGTAAATATGCCAAGAAATATTTTTTATTGGCTCAAAGTGTCTGGAAGGTTCGAGGTTTGTACCAGCATGGGGCCTTTATGTTCAGAGTGTGCACGTTCTCCCTGCGTGGGTTCTCTCCAGGTGCTTCGGCTTCCTCCCGCAGTCCAAAGACATGCACGGCAGGTTGATTGGAGATTGTAAATTGGCCATAGGTGTGGAAGTGGGCGCAAATGGATATCCGTCTCTAATTACATCTTTTATAGACTTACAGTACAGTACTCTCTCGGCAATTACATAGATTTTACAGAACTGGTAATGAATATGTAACGTAATAAAATAAAAAGTAATGAAAGAAATGAGCTAAAGTAAGATCTGATAAAATGGAGATTACATAACATTTATAGCCACGACCTCAGGTTTAATCTTCTTTACCATGAAAGGTGCAATAAAATTGAATCCCAGCAATACAGAAGGTTTTTTTTTCTCTTATGTTTCTCTTAGACATAAAATTCATGAAAGACTAGAACAACATTCACTACTCACTGTGGTGTTGACTCAACACGACAAGAATAAATTTATAGCCACTATTATGGAGTAAATTTATCATAAATAAAGTGTCCGTAATGACACAGATTAAATAAAGGTTTGTTTTTTGTGTTCAGTCACTGTTTATTTATTCACGGTTGGCTGCCAACTTAGGTTTTAGGCAGCAGCAGTCCCGGGCCTAATGTAGTCTTACATAAACGTCCCTAATGAGTTCTTTTTTGATGAGGTTTTCGTTTTTAAATCTAGGGAAAATAGAGCACTGGTATTGGACCCAACTTGTAATATGATTATATTTCTGTATGCTTAATTGCACTGCATTCACAGCATTAGGTAAATAAGAAATATTATATGAATAAAAAAAAATAGTAAAAATTAAACAGAAGACAGAAGGATTTTTCTTACCTTAAATTTACAGAAATTATTTATTATACTACACACTGGAGTTGGACAAGCTCCCAGTTTTTTTTTACCAGCCCACATTAATGTAACTGAGCAGCCTGTGAGCCTGGCATTCATGCTGAACACAGCCAGCGGAAGCTGCTAGACTGCACCTTGACAGCTTCTGTGATATTTGCTTCCCCTTCCATATCCTTCAGTGTCACATAGCAGCCAGGATGGCTAAGTGACACAGTGCAGCTATGAATCAGCCTCCAAAAGCATTTTATTCACTTAACTGAAGCCATGCAGGTCAAGACAATGAAATTACCCCGCCATCTTTCATTCGTTCTCAAAATCGCCTCCAGATCGCCCCAATTTGCCCTCTTTATTTCCTTCTGTCACTCTTCTTCAATCTCCTTTTCTGTCTTTCTCTCTTTGCCTCTCAGCACAGCAATTGCTGTCTCCAAAATGAAATTTCCAAATTACTGCAAATGTCTTGCTATTCGAGTAAATGGACGGGATGAAAAGGCAGTAAGCAAACAGCCAAAATACGAATAAATAAATAAATAAAAATATTGGGAAAATAAAAACCCCAAAGGAAAAAAGCAAGAAAATTTATTATGGCTTCTTTTACAATGGAGGAAATCTGGGCATGTGTGTATTATGACATTTTTCCGCAAAACTAAGTTTTCTCCGCTACTATATTTAATTGGGAGTGACCAGGATGGGCAAGTTTCGAAATGAGTACATCAGAGGGACAGCTCCGGTTGAGCAATTTGGAGACAGTTAGAGAAGCAAGGCTTGGAAATGTGCAGAGAAGGGAGAGTGGATATTTTGGACAAAGGGTGTTGAGTATGTAGCTGCCAGGCAGGAGGGAAAGAGGAAGACCCAAGAGGAGGTTCATAGATGTAGTGAAGGAGGACATGCAAAGGGTTGGCATGACTGAGGAGGATGCTAGGAGGTGGGATGGAGGCAGATGATCCACTGTGGCGACCCTTAAAAGGAAGAAGCCAAGAGAAGAAGAAGTGACATTTTGGGGCTTCAGTGTAGTCAGATGGTCCCTACAGAAATCTGTGTAGGCATGGTGTCATAACAGCATGTTCACTGCGTGTGTCGATGTGCGTGCGTGCATGTACATACTGTATAGACATTCACTATGTGTATGCGTGTGTGGGCATGAACATATGCACTAGGAAGGTGGTAACCTTCACTCCACACTGTTTGATGCTTTTGTGTGTAGGCGGGTAACCGCTGGTCAGGCCACTGCAGTGAACTTGTAATTTAAATGTGAAGGATTTAAAATTAACACCACCAGACTTAAATGGCTAACCCCACTCTGTGAGTGGCAGAGAGGCTCCACCCACACCTCCAATGTTAATGAAATGCTTTTCTTGCATTTTTTTTTTGGTATCAAAGCACAAAAGCAGCTCTAAGCTGCTGCTAAGAGACGTTATAAGAAACTATATAAATAATAAAACCCTCTTAGCTGTTCAAATTATCATCAAGCTCCCATCGAGTGGAACTAAAACAATGGTAACCTAAGCAACCGTAGTAGCTTAATGGCTTCCAAACAGCATGTTAATATATAAATTAGGAAAAATCTATTCCGAAGCCATCAAGTACTTTACAGCTTCAGAAATGACGTAATCATTTTGAACTGAGGACTGGAGCAAACATTACATTTCAGAACTTATATTTGTATAGATTTAGTATTAACTACAAAAACTAACAAACAAAAAAACAATAACAACAACAAAACTCAGTAGGGAGGGCGAAACTGTGCAGGGATTCTGAGGAAGGGTTTGGCTGGAGGCAGGAATAAGCTCACACATGTCGTGCACCTGTTAATGCACACACACTTACCTGCATGTGTGATAGATTTTAACTGTTTAATTGAATAACTGTTGATTTTTTTTTTAATATATGATATTTTATATTCAAAATGAAGTAGCACAGTGACAGATTAGAGTGTAATGTATAGGAAACAAAACGTTTGTGGAAAAATTGAACAACACAAGCGCAAAGCATGTAGAGCAGCAGCCACGGGACGACAGACCGGGGGGAACGTACAGAGAGCGCGAAGGCATGGCAAAAGCGATCGAGGGAGAGAGAGGAATCCAAACAAGCAGGGAGCAAATTTTGATTGCCAATAAAGCAGAACTCTAAGTCACTTGAGTTTTAATTTCCTGCCAGGGGAAGCGAGAACAATATCAAGATTGAAACACGACTTTCAATGAGTCACTCTTAGAGGGAGCTCAGTGGGTTCACGCTGTTAACATTCGAAACATCATCCCTGCTTCTCTCTCCTTCCTGCTCCTCCATTTGCGTTATTGCATAGGCACACAAACATGCTCATATGCGCAACCGCACACGGTCGCATTAATGTGATAACATGCACACGAGCCCTCGGTAACACACGCAAACACGCGTGTACACAAACACAGTGCAATGGCACTAATGAGAGTGCATGACTAATACCTCTTCAGCCCTTTCTTCAGATGAGTGCTTATTATGGTCTGTCAAGGAGATGAGTCAGTTTATGTCACGGTTACTATGGTGATCAAAGCCTCCAGCACTTCCCTTAAGTGCCTGCTAGCTAAAATAAGCTATTTTAACCCCTTTAACTACAGACCTATCAGCGTACAGCGACACCCACACACAAACATATAAATAGGCAAGTTTACTCTCCGACCTCTCTGGAGAGAAGCGAAACCCCCCCCTGAGGGACTGTTTGAAACCACTTTAAACACACAGCAGGCAAACAGGAAAACAGGAACTTAAAAAAAATAAAATAAAGGCAGTAATAAAGGATAAAGAAGACATTATCCTCTGACAGAAACTAAATGAAAAAGGGTGGCTTTGTGGAGCAATGCATTTTTATCAGGATCACCTCCAGGACCAAATTCAGCTTACCTCTGGGTGAACTCGCAATTAGATTTTTTTTTTTTTTAAACCTTACCATAGCTGAGGGTATGTGCGGTCATAAAATGCAAATGTGTTGAGCAGACTTCATGAGCTTATAAAATGTAACCAATATGCATTTTTTTTAATGAGAGACACTTTGGCTTTGTTCAAAGTCACAACTTGGTTAACTCATTCACTAACAGCACTTCTGAGATAACAGATAATGACCAGTTTTGTCTGTATTTTCTGTTTACTTTATGTTTTGCTACAGGTTAGTTTAGTGCTTTGTGTTTCCCAGTTTCTTGGATTCACATTGTTGTCATCATCCTCCCTCTGCGTCATTTTGTGTGCTCCTTTGTATTTCCCTGTCCTGTATTTGTTGCCAAGTGTCTGTATTTAGGTTGTATTTAGGAAAGTTGCCCTCCTTTTTATATTTCTCATTTTACTCCGTTTGAATTCTGTTGTGTCCTCTTTGAGTTTTATTTCCTGTTGGACTGCCCCTGATTCCTTGAATTTGTTCACTTGTTGTTTATTGCTTTTCACTCCCCCAATCAGTGTGCATAGATAGTCCTGTCAGTTACTCTGTTCAGTGTTGTTATGTGTATCCCTGGCTGTGTCTTCCATGTGTTCTTGGCTTCATGATCCTTGCGCCTTTTGGATTCACTGGCTTTTTGTTACCTTTCATGAATTCAAAGAGTTTGGACTTTGTGTTTTTTCCCAGATAATCAACAATAAATGCTGGCTTTTTGTTTCTGCATTCTCAAAAGCTGATTGTCACAGAGGAGCTATATTCCAGGACAGAAAGGACCGTGGATGATCACTTTGTTGTGTTCCAGTTTGAAAAATTTTGAGAGGGCATTTTTAGTTAATCATTATTGTTACAACTGATTAAATCAGTCATGTAATTAAATCAACAGCCTGATGTGTCAACAACAGTTTTTTCCCCTGTCTTGACAGAAAATAAGCTATTAAAAATGTGAGCAATAAAGCAAAAATCATGTTCTAACACAGAATGTATCCTACAACAGTGATATTAATGCTTATTAGTATCAAAATAAAGAAGTAGGTAAAATATTCCTACCATTTCTTTGTTCTGTTTATTATTTGTGAGGTATTATATACATTTACTTTATTTTTGGTAATATTCAAGTAATGAAAGCACAATTTGCAGCACCAAAAATAACGCTGAACATGTCTGTTTTAGACTACTTTTGTAATAACACCACTAACCCTCATCTGATGGGGGGGGGGGGGGCCGGGGGCGGGGG
>JAVDPK010003079.1:375481-387832 GCA_034780415.1 Cichlasoma orientale | reverse complement strand
AGCTGATCCCCCCCCCCCCCCCCGTCTCTTTCCATGTCTACTGCGCATGCTCCCAACTATCAGGTCATATGACAAGGAAAACGAAACTGAAGAAATGGACGGAGAAACAAAGAACGGCTGAAAGCAAGAGGCTCAACACCATGTAGTTCCTTGTTTGTTGGACTCATTTCATAGTATTAAAGTCTCGATAAGCTACTCAAAGCGTGAGTAGCTTATCGAGACTATCGAGTTGTTCATATTGATAACATACAGGCTTATGTTTTGGGAATGTTCATATGATGGCATTAATATAAAAATACTCTTTAGTATGTTTGTTTAATGGTTAGCTGATTGGCTGTACTTCCAGCTAATTATGCGCATGTGCGTTTCGCTGATAAGCAGTGACCTATCTTGACGCGACAAGTTTATAATCTGCGTCTGTGGGAAAGTTTGAGTTTGCAGTAAGAGCTGTTAAGGGGACTGGGACGCAGACAAGTCCAGGTCCGGCAATTTGCACTTAGTCGGAGTAACATTTTTTGTTTTTTAAAGACGACGCAGGTCTGGTTTTAAGGTATTTGTGCGGCCCGGGAAGCTAGCATTGTTTGAAGATGAGGCTGAGTGGAGTGCTCGTGTGTGTGTTCCTGGTTTGGGTTGAGGGGTGTTGGGGTGACACACCGGCAAACTGCACCTATGAAGACCTGGTGGGAACATGGGTGTTCCAGGTGTCCAAAGGAGGACATGACAAGACAGTGAACTGTTCTGCTGAAGGTAAAGAAACACACCATAGCCAGAAAACGCGCACACAATGGGGGGTCACATGAGGAGGAAATAAAAGTTAGCTTTTTGGAAATCATGTGACAGTCTTATGATGATACCTGTTTTACTAGTTAAAGATAGTGTACGAAGTGTAACCTTGTTTAAATTGTATTTTTAAAACGTGCACAATCGCACAAATAAAACATACTTTTAAAAAAATTTATCTAAAAAGAATTTGGCCTAACTTTTGTTGTTGTTGTTGAGAATTGGTGAAGCCGATGAATTCAATCTAAAGGTCGGCTTTGTTCGGGGGATTTTCTGCCTTACACTGTGTGTTGTGTTCCTCTTTAGCTACAGGTGAGAAAACTGTGACCGTGACTCTGCAAAAACTGTCTGTGGCCACAGATGAGCTGGGACACACCGGCTTCTTCACCATCATTTACAATCAAGGCTTTGAAGTGGTCATTAATGGGTACAAATGGTTCGCTTTCTTCAAGGTAAGAGATGGCTTCGCATAATCTGTAGATTTGAGTGATTTAAATTTCTTGCCATGGCAGGGCTGCACATGCAATTTCCCAGTTGGTTTTACTATTGAAGACAACCTGTTATTAAAGTATTTTATACACTTTTCGTTTCTTAAGTCAGGTCATAAAAGACTTGATGTGTCAAAGTTCGACTTGTCATTAAAGCAATAAGAACTTTGATGTTCGCTGGAAATGAATTTCCACTGTAGGTTAACGGTTATCTAAATATCTAAGATTTCACTATGTCTCAGTTTCCTCTCACTTTATCTAATAATTTAATCTTTTAAATTCTGTGTTATTGAAAAGCAGCAGTTTCAAAGTTAATCTATTGGTCATGGTTTTTTTTTGGGTTTTTTTTTCTTCTTCTTCTTCTTCTTCTTATCGCTCACATGACGCTGAGATGAGGGAAGTGTCAGCCACAAGAGTTCACCCAGCCCGCTAATGATTTATCCTTGTCTTGTTTAACTTCCTCATTATGTTGTTTTTTTTTTTGTTTTTTTACTCAATGTAATGAAATGAGAAGATTTTTTTTTTAACACTTTTAAAGGATATTGCCATGTATTCTCATATTTAAACATCAGTGGTTCCCTGAATAACTTAGTGAAACTGGCACACCTCACATGTAATTATCTGAGGTTAATTCAGTTGCTTTTGAAAATGATATGACTGATTTGTTTGTAAGATGTTAATCTCTAATCTGCTCATCTCCCCACACTTTCAGTACAGTCAAGAAGGTCCCAAGGTGACCAGCTACTGTGACCAGACCCTACCAGGGTGGGTCCACGATGTCCTGGGACGTAACTGGGCCTGTTTTGTAGGAAAAAGAGTAAATCCGGTACCACCCCGAACAGATTATAAACCAGTCTTCAGCAGCAGGTACATAAGTTATGACGGCTATAACTCACTTTTTAAAAAAAATAGTGATGCCATGTAAAATGTTTATGAAACGGAATGCTTTAAAAACACTGTAATGAATTGTGTCAAGCCGAGATTTTGACATCTTTTTAATGTTTCAATGAGATCGGGACATACTCAGCAAAATACTGCTTAGTAAGACTGGAAAAGTCATGAAATCCTAAAATACACACACACAGACTCTGAAGCTTCTCACAACCAATTCGTTTTTTCTGGCACCAGAAGGTTAGAGAAGAATTTGGATATGTCATCATATTTGGTTCATGGTATTAAACTATTCAGAGAATTTCAAGTGGCCTTTGTATGCCAGAGAGATATGGTTGAAAGCCAATACTGGACAGCCGTGATCTTTGACTCTCCGGAGTCACTGCTCTGAAAATCAACTCAACTCTGGAGTGTAAAATCACTTCCTAAAGCCGCTCTCAGTAAAAACAGTGTGTCACTGCATTCACAAATACAAGTTAAAACTCTACCACCCAAAGAAATCCAAATATAGACAGGATCCATAAATGCCCCTTCTTTCAGTGGGCACGTGCTCTTTTAATTTGGACTGAGGTGAACTGGGAAAATTTGAAATTCTTGTTGGAAATCATGGACAACACATCCTGCAGGCTAAAGAGAAGATTGCGCATCTCTCTTTAGGACCTCCTTACCATGCTGTCATGATATGGGGGTTCACTCATACATTTGGCAAACACTGCAAGCACCAACTGTTCAAGTACTAATACATTTGAATGATATTTATAATTTTTGGAGCAACATATGCTGCCATCCAGTCCTCTTTTCTTCAGCTCCAATATCCTGCTTGTTTCAGCAGCACTATATAAAGTCATATTATGAATGTATTCCTGTAGCGTGGCTTCATTTAAAAATACCCCTTGTTTAGTACTTGCCTACATCTCACATTTGTCACTCATTAGAAATTCAATTCAACTTATATGCATAAGTGTATATATATTTTAAAAAAACATACAATGTTTTTTCCATTTTTGATTTGTTGTCTTTGCACTCTAGTTTAATTGATAATAGTACTTTTTATTTTTTTATTTTAACCAGTGTGTAGTTATAACAGTGAAAGTCACTAACTGGGGAATAGGCCAAACCTCTCCACACTTTCACTTCTCAAACTGTCTTTTTCTCCCAACCAGGATTCTTATGAACCCGTCTTTGTACTTAGGAGTAGTTATCTGTTGGTAACACCTTCTTTCAGTATGAAGTGAGAAACTTTGCACCTATGGTGATGATTTAGACTTAAATAATCTTTTCTGCACTTATCACTGCCGTGCCTCAGGGTCTGGAAATGGTTTTTGGTTTGAGAGTTCTATAACCACCCAAAGAAGTTTTTATTTTACAATTTATAATTAAGCAACGTGGCTAAAGTTGCATAAAAGACCATGCTTAGTGACTGTATCATAAAAAAACCAAATCATTTCACGTTCTGAATTAAGCATACATAACATTTGACTGAAATGATACTGAGCAACGACATCCCATATAGTATTTAAAAAAAAAAACCAAAAAAAAAAACCCCTCAGACACACATTGAACACTTGACCACTAAAATGTGGTCTAATTACACAGAAGTACAACAAAACATGCCCACAAATAATACGCAGTGGAACATTTCATCAGTGAAAATTTCATCAGTGGGACTCGTTTCATAAACTAGTTTTGTTTCCCTTTTTTTTTTTTTTTTAATTTGTATCATTATTTAGTAGTCGAATGTAGAGGCAGACAGAAAATGTTAAAAGAGGAACGGTGACTGGAGCACATGTCTGGTCTTTCCTTTAGCCATCATGCTTCTGGTACCCCACTAAAAGTAGATATTATTGAGCAGTACTATATAATTTTAATAACTTATCAGGTGTGCAAGATTCTGTGTATGTTAACCAACTTGGTATTATACTGTGATTTTACTCAAATCTGTTTTAGTCAGTTTCTATCTCTGTTTGAGGTGCCCCTTTTTAAAAAAAAAAAAAAAAAAAAATCAGCTGATAATGTACCTTTATTTACTCTCCAGGCTGCCTCAGAAGCTCTACAAACACAACATGGACTATATTGATGTGATCAACTCTGTTCAGAAATCTTGGAAGGCTGCACCCTATCCAGAGCATGACATGTACACTTTACAGGAGCTGCACTACAGAGCAGGCGGGCCCGCCTCCCGTATCCCTGTGTGAGTATTTACTTACATTGTATACTGCAGAGCCTGTCAGTCGTCATAGAACGGGACAACGGATGTACACATTTAAGTAAGATGTTCTTAATATTAAGAACTAGCCTATTGATTTGGTTGGGAAGTGTATAAAACTGCTTGTGCACATGTTAGTGTTTTCTGCCCAGTTTTAACTGCCACCAAAGTATGTCCTGTGCCTAATTCTAACATTTAAAAAAAAAAAAAATTATTTTATCTGCCCAAGACAGCAACACCAGCTGGGAACAATTCACTTGTGGACAGTCCCTCACTCTTATTTTGAAAGGTCAGCACCTGCTAAACAGCCAGCCCCTCTAAGGCTGATCAGTGTGCTGTTGTGGCAATCCTCCATATCATTCAGCAGCCTATCCTTGGAGTCTCAAACACATCAGCTGAATTCATTGTCATGATTTAAGTCATTAAAGACTTTCCTGCTGCAGGCAAGCATTACAAATAGAATATAATTCTGTACCATTAAGAGGGAGTTTCCTGCTGCAGTGAAGAATTGACTTTCATCTGTAGTATATTTACTCAAACAATTTTTTTTACCTTTTTTTTTTTGTCTAGCAGCAAATCTTATTTAATTATTTTAGCTGTTCAGCTCCAATCTGTCCTGTATATTGAGGACTATCTCATCCTCTTAGTGAATTGCACTAAATTGTGGTATAAATATCACTTGGACTAACAGATCCATCCTACTTAAGGTGGATTTACATGCATCACATTTCCATAGTTATTGGGTTTTGTGTAGAACTGTTTGTCGGTGCAGATGTGTGACCTAAAATTACTTCTTTTTTTTTTTTTTTCTTTTTTTTCTTCTCATTTTTAATTTTAGGCGCGCTCGTCCTGCACCTGTGAAAGCTGATGTAGCCAAGATGGCATCAGCTCTACCTGAGCACTGGGATTGGAGAAATGTTGACGGTGTTAACTTTGTTAGCCCTGTGAGAAACCAAGGTACACAATATTATAAATTTAATACAAAGCTTCAGTCAGTATGATTCAGAAAAGCTAAAGGATTAGTTGCAGACAAAGCCATACCTTTCCATTTGACCAGCTGTCACTAAGCCAGACACTGAACAACTGCTCACCAGCTACTCTGCTCCCTCGCGGCAAGCCAGGGTGTGCTTTCTGCTCTCCTCCTGTGTTTCTGCACAGTCTAGTGTGTGAGTGGAGAGATTATGCATGCTTAGTACTTTAAGTGTCTGTGAGGGCCTCTGTAGGATGGGGTTTAAGGAGCTGGAGTGGGTTGAAGTGTTTCAGTCGAAGCCCTCTCAGCCACTGTGCAGAGTTGCAGAGCTCCAGTTTTATAAGTCAGGTGGATTCTTAAGGTTCCATTTCAGTTCACAAAAATTGGTAGGCTAGCAAATAAATTGCTGTGGGTGGTCTGACAGAGGCTGCAATGCAAGGAGAGTGCCCATACACTCAATCAGAGCCCCCATTCCTTTGAAATGCAGCGTTTCAACAAACTGGTCTTTCTCGTACATATTCCCACAGGAGGGGAGTCTTTTTTTCCCCTCTTTTTTTTTTTTTTTTTTCCCCCTACATAACGTATGATATTCCTTTTTAGAATTTCTTATACAAAAATATTTTGTCAGGTATGTGCATTCCTAAGTTACCTCTGGGAATCTACCAGAAGTAGACACTAGTTGATTGGAAAGTTGCATATAAATGTACAAAGAGCCTTAATTCCATCGGAGGGTGAAGTTAATGGTCTTGTGGAGGAACATAATGTTCCTAACATTTATGACTGCTTAAAACTGTTGCCCCTGCATCTCCTTTCTATGTCAGCAGTGGGAGATGCAGGGGCATGTTATTTTAGCAAAGTACTTAAATTTATTAAGTCCTGTGAAAAAGCTTTAATTTCGTGTCCTTAGGGTCAGAACATGACAAATGTTTGTCATCACATGGAATCACATCACAAACTGGAGCAGCAGAAGATTTTTCCACTAGCATAGCAATTAATATTACACTTTATTAGTCTTAAGAAACACAAGGTCTCAAAAATTGTTCTCCTCTGAGCCTCTGTGATACAAGTGTTTATATAAGAATTAGAATTAGGCTGCTACTTATTATAATGCTATGCAGTATAAACCCACATGCTCATTTATAGCCTCAGAAATCACCAGAGTTGGCTTGGACACTCAACAACAAAAAAAACAACCATTGCAAGTTTTGCAGTGCTGGGATTTATTGAGGTGCTGTTAGTTCATAGTTGTGTGTTTTCTTAATGGACATTCTGGACGTTCTGTTTCAGCATCGTGTGGCAGCTGCTACTCCTTTGCCACAATGGGAATGCTGGAAGCTCGTATTCGAATCCTCACTAACAACAGCGACACTCCCACCCTCAGCCCTCAACAAGTGGTCTCTTGCTCTGAATACTCTCAAGGTAAACTAACAGTAAATCTGTGCATTTGCTGCTTTACTGACAATTTAATTTATAATAAAATGGTTGGTGTCTGTCGCACATGATTTGGGCTGCAAGTTGAATATTTACATTATAAGGCAAAAGAATTGAAACTGATTGTACTGCTCGAGTATTTTTATAAGTGTACGAAGTTTAATCAAGACATTCTGGGAACGTACCTGTAAAAATATGTGAAGTCATTACAGGACTTCTAGATTAAAATTGGAGAGGTCCAAAAGAAACTGATTGGTTAAATGTAAATCAGGTACAGGTTTTGAGTTTCCCACTTTTTTTCCCCCCTAATTTTAAGGTTGTGATGGTGGGTTCCCATACCTGATTGGGAAGTACGCACAGGATTTTGGCGTCGTGGATGAGTCATGCTTTCCATATGTTGCCAAGGACACTCCTTGTGGTGTTCCTCAAAACTGCGGCCGCATTTACGCAGCAGAATACGGCTATGTTGGTGGATTTTATGGTGGCTGCAGTGAGGCGGCCATGATGCTGGAGCTGGTCAAGAATGGACCTATGGGAGTCGCTTTCGAGGTACAGCAGCTTCTTCTTGTTTAACTGCTATACCTATACATGAATTATGTGCACTAAACAGCTGGGGGGGGAGTGAACTGTCAATGCCAGTTAAACTCTTCGCATAGACTAAAGAGAGAGAGCCCCAAGTACAAGATCAAAATTAAATATTTGCTATTCACAGATCTTTCATTTTCTTGAGTTTCTTTCTTTTTTGGCAGTGGAAGAGGTGGCCTTTGGATCTGGGATGGTGGCTTATGTCAGCTATAGAACACTGAGGGGAAACCCCTCAGTGTTCTATAATCTTTGCACATTTTCTAAATTAGGTAGTTTTAAATCACCATATCTATGCTTTATACCAGCCATGCTGTCTAAGCACAGGTTTAAATTGTCCTCTTAACCCCAAACACAGCCAGCAGACAGCGAGACAGGCAGAGCAACAACCCTGGAAATGAATTCATGATGTTTTATTCATGTTTTTATATTAAAATTGAACCTCTCTTCTTTATGGAGCATTTTTTGTACTATAAAAATAAAATGATCCCTATGTGTCCACAGGTCTATCCTGACTTCATGAACTATAAGGAAGGCATCTACCACCATACTGGCCTTGCAGACCCATTCAATCCCTTTGAGCTGACCAACCATGCCGTGTTGCTGGTGGGGTATGGCCGCTGCCAAAAAACTGGGCAGAAGTACTGGATTGTCAAGAACAGCTGGGGCACCGGCTGGGGAGAGGACGGCTACTTCCGAATTCGCAGAGGAAATGACGAGTGTGCCATTGAGAGCATTGCAGTCGCAGCCAACCCTATTCCTAAACTGTAGAAGCTGGAAATGTGGGATTGGATTTTGATTATGAGTCTCAGATTTGCAAATTGGACATATTCTTTATGTAGCATGGCTGTTCTTGACATAAACTTAGGAAGTTGACAATTTTAAAGCAAAATGTATAACTTTTCACAGAAGAACTTAGTGAAATAGGTGGCACTTGTTTGTCTGCATAATTTAACAAGCAGAGCAAGAATTGAGATGAAACATTATGGATTAGAGCTTTAATGGCAATCTTCCAAATGTCTGTGAAATGTGTTTTAAAGGGAAATCAGTCTGAAATCTGAACATTGATTTTTACCTTCTTTTTTTTTTTTCAGCTATCAAATCAGGAATATTTTATGCTGGTGTGAAGTGCTACAAATAGTTCACATGCCACTTGTTTACGGCTCCTAAAATGTATTTTAATTGAAGGGAAATAGTAATGCTGCACTTTGGATGCCAGTCCCCCACATCTACTTTTTTATTTTTTTTAATGGTTGCTGATTTTTAAGCACTGATTAAAGCTGTAACTGCCAGTAGGTACTTGGAATCAAATACTTACCACTGTGGATGAGTAGTAGATTTTACTTACCACATTTAAAGGGATCTGTAGGTGTTATTTTATTATTTTTTTTTGACTCAGGATTGCACTGAAAAGAGTTGGAATCTCTTCTGTCCTTTGCCTCATTGAAACCAAAACTGTCATGTCGTGTGTGATAATTTCTAAGAGTACCCCAATGAGTTTTGAATCAGTTAATAAAGGGATGCAACTGACTGTAGTTTCTCTTACGCCTTCTCCCATTCACTATTTTTTATTTTATTTTATTTGAAATAAAAGTTTTCAAATTAATGTCTGTGTGTGTAAGAAAAAGTAATGCAATTTTTGTATAACCCATTTGGTTGCAATGCAGGAATTTTGGTAGAAAAAAAATCTGCCTACATAATCTTTTCAGTCAGAAAATGAAGATTACAGAACAATATAAAACTAGAGAGTGACTATGCGGTGACTGAAGGGGATAAATAATTTAAATTTATGTATTTATTTAGCCTTCACAACTGCATTAATTCTTCATGGCACAGCTTCAACAAGGTGCTGGAAAACACTGCTCAGAGATTTTGGTCTTTAATGACATGAGAGCATCACACAGTTAAAGCTGATTTGTGGGCTGCACATCCATGATGTGAATCTCTCGTTCCACCGCATCCCAAAGGGGCTCTATTGCATTGAGATCTGGTGCCTGTGGAGGCCATGTGAGTACAGTGAACTCACCGTCATGTTCAGGAAACCAGTTTGAGATGATTTGAGCTTTGCGGCATGGTGCGTTGTCCTGCTGTAAGCAGCTATTAGGAGATGGATACATTGTGGTCATAAAGGGATGGACATGGTCAGCAACAATACTCGGGTAGGCTGTGGTGTTTAAATGATGCTCAGTTGGTACTAAGAGACCCAACAAGAAAATACCCCCCATGCCATTACATCAGCAGCAGTCTGAACCACTGATACAAGGCAGGATGGATCCGTGTTTTCATTTTGTCTGGGACAAAGTCAGACCCTACCATTTGAACGTCGGAGCAGAAATCGAGACTTATCAGACCAGGGAATGTATTTTCCAGTCTTCTGTTGTCCAAGTTTAATGTGAGTTGTATCCTCAGTTTCCTGTTCTTAGCTGACAGGAGTGACACCCAGTGTGGTCTTCTGCTGCTGGAGCCCTTCCGCTTCAAGGTTCAACAGGTTGTGCATTCAAAGATGCTCCTCTACCAATATTTTGGTTGTAACAAGTTAAGTAATAAGTAATAAGTTACTTTTTCTTTCCTATCAGATTGAATTTGGTCATTCTCTGATCTCTGGCATTAACAAGCTATTTTCATCCCAGAGAACTGCGGCTCACTGGATATTTTCTGTTTTTCTGTGCCGTTCTGTGTATATGCTGTACCTCTGCATTACCTCGACCAGCTACAAAGCTACAAATGTTACCTGTTTTGATGTTTTGGTAATGAAATGCATCTTGATACTTTTCATAGAGTAGGTTAGAGTAGGCTGACTACTTTTATATAAATTATTTGGAGCTCTTTACTCGTACTGTAGAATTTCTCCTGCTACTTAAACATCTTCCATCACTGTTGACGCTGCAGCACAATATAGTAAATATAATAAAAGATGTGCTGCCTCTCCAGCTTGGAGGAGTTTCATACATCCCGGGTATTTGCCAAAAAATGATTTAAACTGTTGTAAATGACTTGCTGGACTACAATCTTTCAAACATATCTCTCATGAATGATACCAAATCATTTTGAGGCAGAAAGAACATTCCTGTCACAATGTAGAAGCGACAGTGAGTTTTTGGCAAAGTGACTTTTGTACATCCTTTTTTTTTTTATCCAGGTAAAAGAGAGATCTGGCCAAGAGGGAAGCAGAAATTGCAACAAATGTGACATCACTGTTCTTTAAAGATATTTTAAGTGGCCAAAAATGACTGGATTGATTATAATGTAGACACAATATCGCAGAGCCATAAAGATACTCGCAAAACAGGTCATTTCTTTATTTTATATATAACCCCTTCATAATTCCTATTGACTACAACCTGTTTGCCAAATTAAGTAAAGATATTACACATAAAAAAAAAAATACAACAGAAACATCGGAAATCACCTTTTGGCACAACACCGGCACTTGGCAGCTGCCCACCGTAAGTCACAAGGTCCCGACGTCTCTGCTCCGCTTCCCTCTGTGGGCCAGGGCGTACCTCACCACCCCTTCTCATTCCCAGCTTTCCTCAGCTCTCTCTGCGCTGTCCTTTGCGTCTCCCTCTATCATCCCAGGTCTTCCCCTATACGGTGGATTCATGCTCAGCTCTCGCCCTCCTCGGTCGCCATGCAGAACAACCACCATAAGGAGCATCTCTATAAGATTCTTGTGATAGGTGATCTCGGGGTTGGCAAGACCAGTATCATCAAGCGGTATGTTCATCACAACTTTAGCCCCAACTACCGAGCCACCATCGGCGTGGACTTCGCACTCAAAGTGCTCAACTGGGACCAGGAGACCGTGCGCCTCCAGCTGTGGGACATCGCAGGTAAACCAACTTTTACGCACTACTCACATGAAATAGCAAGAGGTCAGACAGGCACACAACACTGCGGGAAATGTAAGAAACTTATAATTAGCTTCGCAAGGACATTTCTGTTTTGTCTAAGAATTTAGAAACGAACGCAAAACTATGCGTTCGTTTCTAAATACTCTTTTTTTGTTCCCCATGGCATGCAAAGCGGTTAAAAACAGATTATCAATTTATATTTCTTATGAAGCTAAAAGCAGAAAACATGTTGGACACGGTTATTTAGTCTTTTAAGTAAAATTACCTTGAGGCTACATTTGACGGTTTATTAATGCAAGTGGCAAGCTATAATCATAAAGAAAATTGTATTTACAATTAGTTAGTCTTTTTGTTCTTTATTAAATGCCTCACAATCACACAATGATTGCTGTTGTTAAGGCCAGTTTCTCCTCCCCAGTAAGTGCTATGCCAAAGCTTTCCAAATAATTAATGAAATACTTGTCAAATCTTGGCTGCTGGAATGGAAACTACATACTTTGTAATTTCAGGAAAATGTGTGAGCTGACTGATTAGACTTTCAAAATATTGTCTATTTTAGATTAAAAAAAAAAAGCATAGCTTAACAATGGAAAAAAAAAGCAGACCAATCCAAAACAAAGGATCATTTCTACAGTTCACCCTTGTTATTTAACCATTTTTTTTATAAAGGGCGGATAGAAGCTGATCCGGTCCTAACGCTCTTCATGAGTACCAGCTGACTTTAAATTACTGCCTTCCAGTCACTTGGCTATTCACTCATGCAATCACATGTTAAAAAGGTTAAATTCATACATAAGATGAGCCTTTGCTCCATGTGACCTTAATGAAGGATCATCATGATGCCCCATGATAAAACGGGGTCGTCATGGCGACGGTTTTAAGAAGTCTTATGCAAAATCTATTGCATCAGCTGGTCTGCTGAGCCAGAAAATTAATAATCTTATCTAATTTGGAGCTCAAACAGGAGCTCAGGTTCCAGCTGATGACATAATAAAAGCATGTTTATTATATCACAGTTATAATTTGATGTCATGCGGTCACCAGTGTGGAGTTTTTCTGCTCTAAAACTGGCTGTATCACACACACACACACACACACACACACACACACACACACACACACACACACACACACACACACACACACACA
>JAVDPK010003079.1:336063-348998 GCA_034780415.1 Cichlasoma orientale | reverse complement strand
TGTGTGTGTGTGTGTGTGTGTGTGTGTGTGTGTGTGTGTGTGTGAGAGAGAGAGAGAGAGAGAGAGAGAGAGAGAGTTGAGATTTATAACTTTTATTACCTGTTAATAAAACCTGGAATCTCGATATAGTAACATTTTACGGTTTTCAAATAAAATATGGATATTTGGGTAGATTTGCTGAAATAATACGACCCAAACCATATATGTGTTTTCATATTATTGAACCTGGCACACTCTCACTCGCTCACTGTTGGTCCTGTCACAGTCACTGTTTATCCTGGTTCTGACCTGCTCAGGGTGAAGGATGTTTGGATATTTTCTGAATAATAGTGAGAGACGAAAGCTTGGGCGGACTCTGTAAGTATGTCTGGCAGCGTGTTTTTTTGGAAGTACATTTGTGCTTTTGGTGAGATGAAATCTTGGCCAAAGCTACAAAAACAGAAATACAAAAAAAAAAAAAAAAAAAGATTAATGACTGACTGAATGTCCATTTAAGGTACTTTTGGATTCTTAGAACAAGAAACAGGGAGAATTGTGAAAATAAAGTACAATCAAAACGAATGTTTCTGACCTGGTGTTTGAGCACGTCAGAAATTGGTTCGCATTTTCACACCGTCCGTCCTGGAAGACATTCACATTTTGCTCTTGGTTTTCCTAAAATAAAAGTGACAGAAAAAGTAGTGAGAAGAATGGAAAAGAGAGCTTGACCTTTACATACAGCGCTTAACTAATTTATTAGCCCATCGGTCATAAAAACAAGAAAACACAAATATTTTAGTAATCTGTCAAAAACCTTTCAAACTGAAATTCATGCTTCTACACCCTAATTTGACCTGGACTCTTGACTCTGTGTTCCCATAAATGAATCACATTCAGTGACTAAAGATGAGGAATTCAAGTGAATAACTGCGATTTGGGATCGTAACCAAAAAATAATGTGCTTCATTTTTTTTCCTGCTTTTTTTTTTTTTTTTTGGTAAAACAGTACATTTTAAATTGATGAATAACAACAATAATTATTTGTAGCATTAAAAATATTATTTCAGTTTTTTTAAAATGAAAACAATATTTGCACGTACAGGTGTATTAACAATTTTAGAAACATAAAAAATGTTTTGGTAATTACTAGTACTGTTAATTTAAGGCAGCTGTGGCATAAACCATATACTGGGTGGTAGTTTAATAAATTTGTTAAGCAATGCAGCTGCTTAATTACTCCATTAAGCTAATGAGAATGTCAGATGTTTGGTTGTTGGGTGTCACGTGTGTGGGAACAAAACAATTTCACCATCACAGAATCCGAAAGCACCATCTTCTTGTGCACCTCTCGATCAGTTTTAGCCGCGCTGCAAATGATAGATTGCTCCTTGGAAGATTCATTAAGCGCACTCCCACTTGGGCCTCTGCAATCGACCAAGTGGGAGTAATCTCCTCCACGAAGTAAAAACAGTGATTATCGAACTTGAATTTCATTTTGGAGAAGAGGACAAAGTTGCCAAATCTGGCAAAGAGGGTGGGTGGCAGGGAAGGTTTTGTTTTGTGCTTCCAAAGCGTTCCTTCTTAAGACATTACTGTCAAACTCTCCACGGACAGTCTGAGCCCAAGGAACAAATTCACTGTGTGCAACCATGCGAATGTAAAAAAAAAAAAAAAAAAAAAAAGGCAAGCATCCTTCGAAATGTGCTCCTCACCTGACACCTTCAGGCTTGGAAACTGTGGACTCTTTCACTGAAACCTTTTATACATATGTAGATACATGGTATTATAAAAAAAAAGGCAAGCAAGAAAACTGTGAAAATGTAAACTTTGCAGTGATTTCGAAAGTGATCTGATATTAAAACGTGTTCATTATAATATCATTGTAGTTGCTCAGTGAAGCAGGTTGAAGCTGCTGCAGACTGACTGAGGATGAAGATTAGATAAGAAAATATTTGAGTGTGAAAGAAAAGCAAACACAGAGAGAAAGTTGATAGTGGCTAAATGTTACCCAGCAAACATCTCGACACTTAATCACCATGGGTCAGCAGACTTCTCATGACATCTAGTCATGATTTAAAAACTAGTTCCAAAGAGAGAGGCGTGCCAACATCACGACACAGCTTTGACATTCTTGTCAGACTTACTAGCTAACACCGCAAGTGTGACTGAAAACCTGAAGCGTCAGTCTGTGTATGTGACGCTCTGTTCACAACCATGCACAAACCAAATTAGACACATGCATTTAATCCCTTCATTGCAATCATCTGATTGATGTTTCTCACTTTGTGAGAGACAGCTGGATTAGACCACTCTATGTGGAAACAAAGTCGACACGCTTCGGTCTGCGATTCAGTTTTTGTTGTGGCATTTTTTGCTGGTTCCCGGTGAAGTGAAAGTTTTTAGATAGTCTATAAATCCTCCAGCTGTTGTTTGTTGCACACACAAGTTGGAAAGAAAATACGACAATACATCACAGCCACCTTTTATTCGATGATTTTATACTTACAGGGGCAACAAAAATGATTTTAGACATTTAGATTTGTTCACAAGTCAAGGTGTTGATGCTAGGCCAGTGAAAACAGTTGTGCAATACCTGCTGTGGCTCTGGCTTTAGCTGTTTCCAAGTCTGATGGAAGGATCCCGCTGATGTCATCGGGACTTGGAGGCTTTTTAATAGAAAGCCTATGTTACAATAAGAGCTGCGGAGTTCGTGTCAGCAAGACGACAGTGTTAGTTCCATTAAATACACATTTGATTTGTTTCTTTGATCAGTACATGCAACTACAAGTGAGGGTATTGACCTAGCTTTGTTTCAGTGAAGCTGCTCATGGTGTCTACTCATGAAGTCCTGAAATTTCTCTCCTCCTTTGCAGCACCATCCTCTGCAGATGTGTTCTGCAGATCTTGTCTACGGGGTTGACCTTTACTCTGGAAAACCTCCCAGTTCACTTCCCCGAGTTGGCTTTACAAATTACAAATGTAGAATTAACCATTTGACTGATGATAGGAAATACATGTGAGTATATTGACAAAACTATGCATGCACGCACACACAAATGCACACGTGCAAATGCAGACACGCATACAGTTAGCAGGGGGTTTGTGGTGAGCGCGGGGCTCTGGGTTATATATTCAGTCTGCCTGTTTTCCTAATCTTTGATAGTCCCCTGACACAGGTCTAAGCCTCGTCACTGTATTGGTTCAAAAGGGGCATTAATCACATCTGGGAAACATGCCCAAATCCTCTTTCCTTCCTCTTTCTCTCTCCTTCTATTGTTTTGGTCTCCTTCTTTATCTGTTGCTTGTCTTCCTCTTTTCCTCCTTTCGCTGTCTCATTTTATCCTCTTGTCTGAAACGCTTCATTTTCAGCCTCATCTGCCTCGTCCAGTTTTTCTCTATCCTAATCCAGTTTGCGAGAAAAGAAAAGTGTCCATGTTTGTGAGTTTGTGTTTGTGTGAATGTGTGAGCACACAGCAGCCCACACCTCCTCCCCTTCGGGCTGTCTCTTGTACTAAATACAATGCTAAACTCGCAACAGTGACACCTTACCCTGCTTCTCTTATAGCCTTCTTATAGAAGGCCCAGGCGAATGGTGCGCTCGTCTTTTGTGTGTGAACAGAAACCAGAGCTTGAAGTGTATACCTTATGGTCATGTTTGATGATGAAGAAGAAGAACAGACTGACAAGCTCACAGGAAAAATAAACAGAAAGCAGGGGCTGATAGATATGACAGAGCTCAATAATTGTAAATGAGTACAACAAAATAGGGGAGGGGAGGTGGGTTTTATAGCTCCATCTGTCTGAGTGAGTTAATGATCAAACAGATGCTGGAGCTGAGTCTCACTTTAAGTCTCCCTCTCGATCTAACAAGACAGGGGCACTCAGCCCAGACTAATGCAGCTTTTCTCCTTCCTCTTCCTCAGTCTGTTGCTGCTTAATTAGTGGCCAAAGAGAGAGACAAGGGGTGGGCTGAATGAGGAAGGAATAGAGCAAGAGATTAAGAGAGAAATAACCTAACATGTCACCGCGCCACCATTTCTTTTCCTGTGTCCATCAATTCTTACATTTTTTTCCTCTGTACACGTCTATGACAGTCTCACTGCAGGAATCAGGATTTTAGGGTTAAAAAAAAAATGTATTAATAAATCAATCAGTTGCTTGTAACCAATGCAAATTCTGTGTTTACACAGCTTTGAAGCAAAACTGACATAAATACTTTTACTCTATAAACCGCATTCATATTTTTATAAGCAGTCATTCAAGCTATGCGCTGTATGTACCACCCAGATAGGCTCAGCAGATCTTGCTCTTTTGTTGAGAAAAGTAACCCTGTTCAAAAACTATTAATTACTAAGTACTATTTCATCCATTTTAGATGATGACAGAGCGCTGGAATATTTCAGGCTGTAGACAACTCCAGCTCCTAGCCAGCAAAACCCACTCATGCTTACTCAAGGGAAGAGAATGATTAGTGAGTGAAGAAAGGGTAAACGTGTCACCGTGCGCTCGCATGATTTATAACAATTTTTAATTAAATAGCGGTGGAAGTTTGAAATGATTGGACACCCAAATCACTTGTTTTCGACTGTTTCTACATTCTGTGCAACGGACTTAGAAACAGTAAAACAGCTGGAAGCACTGACAGTGAACATCTGTGTGGACCTAATTATTTCCCACAAAGAAATCATAGGGAAACTGATAGCAAAAAGAAGACCGATAAGCAGAATCGATAATGGCTTTGGTATCGATAAAAATCTTATCAATTCCCATTCCTGCTCGCGAGGACTTGGAGAGCTTGACTTGATTATAATTGGGCTAAAGCTGCTCCACAGGTTCTCAGCTGAGTCAGGTCAATTATGATTATGAGCATCGGTGCACGCAACTGTACTTCTGGCGCTGGAGGATAAAAGGCAGGTCAGCTTTGGCTTAGATGTACCTGCCAGGTCTGGGTAGGGTTTGTGGATGCGGGGTTGGAACAATCTATCCAGAGAATTGCCTGGCTTTGGGTGCAGGCTTTGCATTTTGAAAGATCATTGTACACAGTGGTGACTCCATGCCAGTTCTGGCAGAGAACTGGCATGGAGTCACCTGTTGAAAAAGAACCAAAACATTGGTTTTTTGTCATTAAGCTGGGTGCAGTTGGGTCCAGTTAGTGTTAGGAGCCTCTAAACCTGGAGGGCACAAGCCACTAGAGAAAACTGTTTTAATAGTAAATTATTTTAGGGAAACTATGATCTCATGATCCAGTCTGCTCCATTCACCCTTTCCCCATCCTTCATCCTCCCATCCCTTTCTCCCCCTACTTTTCCGCTCTGCAGGATACCAATTGGCCAGACCACCTGTTGCTGTTGGCGACGGGGCCCTGACAGGAGAATGTGATTGGACGGCGAGGTTGTTAACCTCTGCATACAGAGAGTGGTGAACCCTGGCAGGAGGGGGTGAGGAGGACACACACTGCCTTAATAAACACAAACACATACACGCAGACAATCCCACTGACATGCACAAATAACCCCCCACACCAAAATTATACACACCCCACGGAAACACAGACAAACACACACGCACACATTTAAAAGCACTTTCCCCTTTCCCTTCCCCGTTCATCCTCCTCCCTTCCTCTGAAGGAGCATTTAGTAAAACAGCGATCGGCTCTATTGAGGACCAGTCTCTTTTCTCTTCTTTTCTTTGTCCTCAGCTGATTGGCAATTTGTCTGGAGATGAATTCGTTTGCTGGTTTCACAGGAGAGGCTGAATGGAATAAATTCCTAAAAGCCAAAGAATTAGAGAGCTAGTTAAGAGAGAGGGGGTAGGACAGAAAAAAAGAGGGGTAGTTGGGGAATGAGAGAGACATTGAGTAAACTAGAGGAAAAGCAAAAAGGGTGAATGAGAGGGCTGATTTAAATGGTGTATATAGCAGTCTGAAGAATAAAAGCAGGGACAGAGTGCTTTGGGCAATTAAAACGGCTCGCTGCACCTCTGGTCCTATTGTCATGGGTGGAGGACCTTTTGTATACCTTAGTGCTCTAACTATGTGTTCCATGGCTCCATAAAGCTCCATTTCTCTGTGGCTGAAAAGAAGTGATTTTATCTCAACTCCGGAACAAATGATGGACTGTTTTCCGGGCTCTGGGGAGGCCAATCCACGACTGATAGTGTTTTTCTATCCAGGTATGCTTTTACAGCATTGATGGTGTGTTTGAGATCATTGTCATGCTGAAAAATGAAGATGTTGCCAATCAGATAAGGACTGGACTGAAAATGAGTGAAAGAGCAACCAATGTCCAAAGAAGTAACCTTAGAAAGCCTGAAGAACGACTGCTCAAGACCACTTAAAAAAAAAAAAAAAAATTCCCCTGGAAGCAAACTATAAAGAAACGAGGGGTGGCTCAACATGTTTGCACAGCACTGCACGTGAAAAGTACAGTCTGGGAATTTTAGAATTAAGGTCTTCATTGTTAAATTTTATTGTCTGTAAATTCATTATTTCAGTTCAGTCTTGGCAGTCTTGAAAAAAACCCAGAGACTGCAGGAGGCTCGAGAACAACTAATGGAGTGTGAATTAGTGATAATGCTGGATGTGTAAATCCAAAACTGCTAACTCAGTTATCATATCGCCGATAAAATGAGAAACACGTGAAGTGTAATGTAACATTTAAATAACTTTTCCAGTTGTCCAGTGAATGATGTACTTGAACCATCTGCAGATGTCTCATAACTGTCTGTTCCTCTTAAGTGGAGCCGTTTATAATCCGCTGTAACAAAAAAAAGTAAAGGTGCAACATCTCCAGGCAGCCATGGTAGTTTTCTTTTTTCCTCTTTGCTCAAAAAATTAACCAGAAAGTAACATGTAGCCAGTGTGTGACTGTAGCTGGATTTGAACCACAGCAGAAAATAATAATAACTGTTTTTTTTTCATTTGTAGTCATATGGTTCAAACCCAAATCCACAAGTGCTTCACACACACACACACGCACACACACGCTCGCATGCACGCACACAGGCACACACACACTTCCGTTGGGATGTCCCCTATTCTGTTATTTTGGCACAGTTGACAATATAAACCTTCCTAACAGACAAAGGCTCTTCCTGAAAGGCTGTATATGATATCCTCTATCTCTGTTTCACTCACATGCACTCTCACACAACCAGAGAAAACAGCGTAAACACGCACACACAGAGACGCAGGCATAGATTTCCGCTGGGATGTCATTTTCTCCTTTGTTTTGTGACAGTCGACACTGCCAACCTTCCTAAGGCACAATCGCTTTAAGGCTGGACATCGCATCGTGACACACAAACACACGCAGCCGCGCTCGCAGACACAGGAACGGCGCACTGCGCTCACGCTACCACAGAACTAACTCTCAGTGTATGACGTTCAAACTTTCTGTCATTAAGTGAAACATTTCCTGAAACCTTTCACCTCTTTCTCGAAACTGCAAACAGAAAGCAAAATATTAAACTGGCAAAACAGTTTTTTTTTCCATGAACAGTGTTTTCAAATCAGAAATTACTTGTTGTTTATACTAGAAGAAAGCATTTTACAAAATATCGAAAAATCAGTAGCATTATAAGGGTGCCATGTCATACAGCGCTGAATGTCTCTGGATTCAACAGTTGCATACAGAGTAGTGCAAAGACATATTGTATATGGAAAGCAAATGAAGATATACTGAGTAAGGCACTATCAGATTCGGCATCCCCTCTCGATGCCACACAGGACCTGACCTGATGGTTGATCCTTCTTCAAAGACTCCTCTTGACATTGCCCATCTTGCTTTGGGGACAATCCAGAAGTTAGCCTTTCTTTTGTCTGAATCTTCTCATCATGGTGGCCACAGAGAATCTGCAAATGTACTCCCCCCCCCATTGTCATTCCACTGACTTGAACATGATCTATCACTGTGCTTCATATTTCCATGAAAATTGCTTTTCTTGGTCCCGTTCTTTTTTTCTCCTCCTTTTCTTCCTTCTGTTATACATATTTCTCTTCTGCTTCTCACTGTTTCCATCCATTGATTTTATTAACTTTGAAGTCACCTGTACCACAGGTATGCTTTATTATTGTCCCATCAGTAGGGAAAACTGTGTGTACAAGCAAGGGCGTCTGTGCCACCTGCGGTTTTAGTCGTGCTTCCATCACGCTTGATAAGTGCATTACACAGAATATGTGTTCAGTGAGTGAGAATGTGAGAATGTGTTTATAGAGTTTTGTAGAGGATTAATTAAGCTCTGCAAATGGATTCTAACCTGGTGATACGTTTTCATTTTTTTGACAAAAGATAGATTGATTTAACTGAGCACTCAAAGCACGTTTTGCTCCAAGCCTAATCCACCCAATCACACGTAAGCGTACGTAAGTGCCACACACTCTCACACTCTGATGGATGATTCAGGGGCAACTCTGGCAGCTTCAGTCTGCATGTGGAAGTATGCTTCAACATGCAGATTGGAAGAGCCGGGGATCAAACCACCAACCTTCTGATACCCGCTCCACCTCCTGAGCCACAGCCACCCCAGATCAGCACATGTAAATCATATGCAGTTGTTCTTTAGTGTTATTCTTCTTCTGTCCTGCTACAAACATAGCAAAGCACTCAGTCATCATTCCTTTACAAGCATGTGTCTAACTGCACATGTGGAGACATGTGCGTGCTGGTTTGATACATTTAGGTATTTTAGTTTTCACACAGCAGGTAGATTGAGACAGACAGATACAGTTCTGCCTCTTTCTGACAACTCACGCAGCACCTATTATCTAACTTTTAGGACACCTAAGTGTTAAGTGTTGAAACTCTAAGTACATGTTTCTCCATTGTGGAATTTGCTGGGGTTTTTTTCTAGGCCTGTTTTTTTTTCTGTGTCTACAAAGGAGTGGTAGTAATTGCACAGGTACATTTTTCAGATGTCTACCAGTGGACCACCTCATTGGGGCTGTCAGCACATACACGGCCTGAAAACATACAGCAAGAGTGGGTAAGAATGGGGGAGGAAGATGAGGACAACAAAATTAGATGGGTACAGCGACAGGACAGAAGTACAAAGGGAACAAGGTTTAGGAAAAGACCAAGAAAGATGGAGAGGTGAGATGGACAAGTGACAGACAGCGCCGAAGCATAAAAAGAGAAGAAAAAGGCAGTCGGTAAAAGAGAAAGAGAGAGAGAGAGAAAGGAGAAAGGAAGGAGGAGAGAAATAGACAGGGTGATTTAATGGAAACACGCTGCTGTCATCAAGGCTAAAGCCCAAGAAATATTATACACATCCCTCATTATCTATGGATTAAGCAAAGACAGATACATGCACACACACACACACACATACACACACACACTCGCAGTGTCCACACACACGCCTCTTATAGCCACACACAAAAATGTGCTCAGCTGCACAAAAAGTCAAGCGCACGCTGCAGCACACATGGAAAAGTTCTCATGGTCAAATTATGACGGCCTGCCCCAGTTTTGTTGACCTCTACCCTCTCTGTCTCTGAGGCATGTTTCCTAAAATGTTGCCTGGTCAACTCAGCCTATGGAATTACACAAAAACAATAGACATTTGGTTACATTTGTGCTAAAAAGAAAGAAAAAAAAGCTCAGCACTTGTAAATCCCGTCATGGCTTATCTGTGTTTGTTCAAGACCTTTTAAGGGCCAGCGCTAAGTGACGATGTTATTTCAACTTTGCCTCATGCAAAAAGAAGCACTTCATAGAGCTTTTAGATTCAAACATACAAAGTCATGTCTCATTTGTTGCCAAGTACATGGAACTGAAGAATGCATGTACAGACAGTCAAAACAAAGTCAGGCAGACAATTAGTCTGGCAAGTACCCAGCATCCCACAGAACCAGACAGCCAACAGCCAGCAATATCCCCATAGTGAGACATTCATGCTAGAAAATACATAAGAGTATAGGCCAGGCAGTGGGTCACTTAACTTATTTCCATTTTTTTTGACAGAGCAGACTGCTTTGTTTTACATTTCAGTCTCTTCTATGAACTCAGGATGGGTTTTCAGTGCATGTTGTTGGACACGGGAGCTTTAATTGTAATAATGGGATCAGTTGCACATCTTTTGATATTTGCTTACTTGTTTTATGGGTTAAATGAAAATATTTGAAACCCATGTCTCTCTCACTCTCTCCCTCCTTCTCTCTCTCTCTCCCTCTCTCTGTCTCTCATGCCGGAAAAGATTTCTTCCTGCTGTCTGGTGTCAAAATACCAACAAATAGACATTGATGGCTGATTCCTCACAGGCCCTTTGGAGGCAGAAAGTCTTCCCCAGTGTCCAGCAATGAGGTGAAAGTCCACAAATGAAGGCTTCTAATGAAATTCTTCAGATTCAAAAATGCAGAGCAAGTAGATACTAATAAGGGTAGAGGGAGGTTGAATCAGAAAAGATTTTAAAATGCAAAAAGTAGTAAAAAAAAATGTTAGATTGAATAGGCATATAACCATGAAATGTAGGATTGATTTTACTGACTCTTGCATGTTGATTCTAGTGTGTGAATGAGAGGGAGACAAGTGTAACAGTGACGCTGCAAAGAGTAGAGGACGCTGATGAATTTAACTACCCGGGGTCAACCATCCATAGCAATGGACAGTGTACAAGACAGGTGAAGAAGAGACTGCAGCCAGTGTGGAGTGGGTGGAGACGGGTGTCAGGGGTGATGTATGACAGAAGGACAGCAGTGGATATACTGGACAAAGAATTTTAAAGATGGAGCTGCCAGGCAGGAGGAAGAGAGCAAGACCACAGAGAAGATTTAAGGAGGACATGCAGAGGGATGGTGTGACAGAGGAGGATGCCGGGGAATAGGGTGAGATGGAGGCAGATGATCCACTGTGGCGACCTCTAAAGGGAGCAGCCAAAAGAAGAAGAAGATATTCCTGCAGACAGGATAAAACGCGTAGCTTCCGGGTGGGAAAAATGAAGCCAATAGGATAATGACTTATGATTGGCAAGTCTTTAGCCAATAAAGAAGCAGTTTCATAGTCAAGAGGATGCCCGTAACTATGTACATCTTTTAAGGACGTTGTCTGTGTAGACTGGCAGGCAGGCTAATCTTACTATTTCAAAGCGTGGGCCGAGCTGGACTCCTGTACTGCAATGCCAGGGTAACACTGGTAGTCTGCCCAGTCAAAGCTAAAAATTAGTCATCCACATAACCCCATGATGAGTGAGCTTTGGAGATGCTTAGAGTTGGATTTTGTTACCTTTTGGCAGAACAAGTTTAGCTGCCCTTATGATGCCAGCCCTTCAGCTGCTAAGCAAACTATACCGGCTGTGGTTTTATATTTATCTTAAAGAAAGGAGAAAAGTTTAAATCTAAGAAAAATGTTGATTCATGCTTTTATTGCGGTATTTAAGACATGTGGACAGTATATCCCGAAAAAAGGCTCCAAAAGTCAGTCGCAATTTTGAGACAAGTCATTCATGCCAAAAAAACGGGATTATGTAACTGAAGCAAAGAGCTATTTTCAGCAACAAGAAAAACATCACAGGTCTGTTTTTCAGTAAAAACATGACAACACAGAAATAACTGAGACTGGCTGAATCCACAGAAAAAGTTCTTCAAGATGTTTGGAACCACCTGCCTGCCAAGTTCCTTGAAAACGGTGTGTAAGTGGATCCAGGAGAAAAGAAAGGCGACTTTACAGGTTTTTGTGTTTACAGCCCTCTAAATGAAAAAAATATAAATATAATCAAGAGTATTGTTACATTTTTTAAATCTGCTCTTACGTTTAATACCTGTGCATGTATTGGGGTTCCTGATAGTATGGTGACATGAAACTGTCAGGCTTAGCAACTCAAAAAGTAAAGCATTGTTGGGGGCAAAGGGAAGGAAAAGGCCTTTTTTTAGCTGCTTATCTGAGGCTACATCCACACCAAAAGATTGATTTTATTTTTAAAAAGTGTTTTAAATTGTAAATACTACACCGAAGGAATGGGTGATGGTCAAAAGATTGTTTTTGTCTTTTTTTGCTATGATTTGCAATGTAGGGATGTGCAACGGTTATGAATGTAAGGCCATAATGGTGGCAGAAAATACAGCGTCACAGGCAAATGTGGTGACATAACTGAGCAGTACTTAGAGCATCATCCATCAGCAGAGGAACCATGCCACTGTGAACGGAATACCCACACAAGAAGGATGTAATTGCAAGTGGCACGCGAGCAGAGCTGTAATATTTTGGCTTCATTTTTTTTGTAACTAATAAGAGCCAGTCAGAAAGTAAATGCGGGTGTAATTCTGAGGCGGCAGCATTTTAAAAAAGTCTCCAAAAACTTTAAGTGGTCATAAAATGCTGGCTGAGTGCAGATGCTATGTGTAAACATAGCAGAAGTGACACATTTTAAAATTAAAATGTGGATGTCTGGATGTATCCCATGTGTTTCCTCTCTCCTCTCTTGTTTGGCCTTTGTGGTTTTTCCACTGTGTCTTTGCTGTGTGGAGAGCAGTCAGATCAGATAATCTCTTTCACTGGCTCTTCTCCTGTTTCTCACATTATCATCCATTATCCCTACATCTCTCCTCTCCTCCTTTCAGTCCCTTTGTCATCTGTGCCCGACTCCCCCTTTCCCTCTGCCGGTCTGGCTCTCTGTCTCAGAAAAACGCTCTCACATTCTGCTGCGCAACAACATCTCCCATGTGCACAGTTGCTCCATCTCCCTTTTTATATGCACCTATTTTACTACCTTGCATGCTTTGTTTCTTTCTCCGACTCACTCACACACACACATACACACACACACACACTCACATAAACATATAATATCCCTCTCTTGCTCCTCTGTAGAACACAATGCACAGGAATGGGCGTGCAGCGTGTGCAGGGGGGAGTAAAGTTGCTTTTCAGAGCTGTCGGGGACATCCTGTTACACACACACACACACACACACACACACACACACACACACACACACACACACACACACACACACACACACAC
>JAVDPK010003079.1:300041-313821 GCA_034780415.1 Cichlasoma orientale | reverse complement strand
CACACACACACACACACACACACACACACACACACACACACACACACACACACACACACACACACACACACCTGCAAGCAAAGATCAATGTAAAACTGACATATTGGAATTTGCCTTTAAGTAACTTTTGCTCATCTACGAGCTGCCGGTCTCTATGCACTGATTTGATAACAAAATGATATGTTTTTAAGTTAATGTGAAGATGGCATGTTACATTTCCATCTCCACTGTAGAAGAATTTAGTACTGTATGTGGTCAGAGGCACAACATGCACCAAGAGAGTAATCTGCATAGTCAATGTGAGATAACACTAACTGGTAGAAATTTGTGGACTACACGAGTCAGTACACAGTGCACCAACAGATGTATCCAACCTGAGACACGGGGAATGTCTTCACCTTGATGTACCAGGAGGAGCAAAGCAATCACCCACCATTAGCACATTTTGGCCTGTGGACAATTATTGCATAATTAAACTGTTATAACTATATTCAAGTCCAGCTAGTTTGCCTTTTACTCATGTTAATGAGGACAAACGCAAGCCAATGCTCAATACACACCCTACGGCTGTGCAGTTGTTGTATGCACGGCAGCGCAATCCACAACACACATTGCAAATACTTCTGGTAGTCTTTGATGTTCAGCTTTTGCAGAAACATGAAGCTGCCAAGTATCTGCAGCCAACTGGGCATCTCACCAGCCATTCCTTGATACTAGCCGCTCACCGGTCTCTCTCACTGTCTCCCCTCATACGATCTTCGCGCAGTGTGATAGTGTGATCACCTGTCTGAGTGTTTCCGGCCGCAAAGCAGTGCCCACTCTGCATTTCCCTGCAACTAGACAGATAGATCGTTAGAAAGAATACGGTGTTCTCCCTTTATGTTTGAGTGTGAATGTCTGTGCAGATGTAAAGGTCAAATATTAAACCGCTCAAATTTTGCTGACACACACACACACACACACACACACACACACACACACACACACACACACACACACCACGGTCATAGCCTAGTTAAAAAGGCCAAGAGCCCCATTGGTGTATCATCTTTACGGGGGTGGGGGGGGGGGGCAACTATCTCTCGCAATAGTTCAAGTTCTTTCAAATCTCTGGTGATACCTAATGGCTCAACCAAACCAGGACCACACATTTGCAACAGCAATGCTTTTATCCTCCGACTAAGAGAAATATCTTCATTATGCACGCTCAAATAGCCCACACTGGATTCCAGCAGCTTCACAAGCCTGCCCCTAGAGGTTTCTGGATACAGAATCCAATTCTTCAGTCACAAATATGGAAATTCCCATTTAAAAAATGGGAACAAAAATGTATTTTACTGATTTAGTTTTAAAATGACACATTGTTGCCCCCGGTCAGAACTTTCCACATCTATTTTTCTATCTCCTCCCTGCTCCCTCCTTTTGTATTTGTGTTATTTTCCCTCTCTCAGGCACCAGGCCATGGGTCACAAACCACCGCGGTGATAAATGCTTCCAGGTCACCTCTCCTGTCTCTGGAGGTCAGAGAAAGGGTTTCTGCAGTGACAGCAACAACATGATCATTCAGCTGCAGCACCAGAGCTGAACCTCCTGACCCGCTTGGTCCTTCACTGTGTCTGCTCAATCAGCCTCATTATGTCTCTTCTATGAGCATCATCTACAAAAGACATCTAACCTAGGGTTCTCAAAGTGCAGCCCATTCCCCAATGGTGGCTCTCAGTAAAGTTTTGTGCAGTTGAAACTACTGTATATTTCCTGCACCTGGTGCAAAGACATGCAACAGCTGTCTGATTATTGGTTAAGTTTATAAAATATAAACTTGCACAGAAATTACAATTAAACCATCATCCTTTGACAGTCCCAGGTTTTTGTTTTTTAAAGTGTTACACTGTTCAAAATGTAAATAAAAACATGCAAAAAAAAAAGAATGCAACAACTTGCAAATCTCATGAACCCATATTTTAGTCACAATGGAACACAGCATATCCAATGTTTAAAAAGAGAAAATGTACCATTTTAAGAACACTTTGAATTTGATGGCAGCAACATGTCTCAAAAAAGTTGGTACGGGCCACGTTTACCACTGTATAGCATCCTCTTATTTTAACAACAGTCCACAAACATCTGGAAACTGAGAAGACCAGTTGGTGGGCTTTTGGGAGAGGAATGTTGTCCTAGTCATGACTGATATTGAACTCTAGCTGCTCAACAGTTCTCGGTCTTCTTTGTCATATTTTTTTGTTTTCATTTGGATGAAAGGTCTGGACTGCAGACAGACTCTTCTGCTATGGAGCCATGCTGTTGTAATAGATGCAGGATGCAGTTTAGCATTATCTTGCTGAAATATTCAAGACCTTCCCAAAAAAAGGACATTGTCCTTTATGTAACTTTCAGCAGTGATCGTGCCATTCCAGATGTGCAAGCTGCCAATTTCATAGGCACTATCGCACCCCCACGCCATGAAAGATGCGACCCTTTGAACTGAGCACTGATAACAAACCAGATGGTCCCTCTCCTCTTTAGCCTCCCTGGTTCCAAAAAAGAATTTCAAATTCCAATTCATCTGACAACAGAACAGTTTTCCACTTTGCCTCAGTCCATTTTAAATGAGCTTGGGTTCAGAGAAGACGGCAGCGTTTCTGGATCATGTTCACATGTGGCTTCTTCTTTGAATGATAAAGCTGTTACCTGCATCTGTGGATGGCACAGTGAACTGTGTTCACAGACAGAGGCTTCTGGAAGTGTTCCTGATACCATGCAGTGATTTCCATGACAGAATCATGCCTGTTTATAAGGCGGTGCTGTCTGGGGTCCTGAAGATCACAGGCATCCAATATTGATTTTCAGCTTTGTCCCTTGCACACAGAGATTTCTTCAGATTCCTGGAATCTTTTGATGGTATTGTGTACTGCAGATGATGAGATATTCGAAGTTTCCCCAATTTTACATTGAGGAACATTTTTCTGAAATTGCCCCACAATTTGTTGATGCAGGATTTTTGCAGACTGGTGAACCTCTGGCCCATATACTTCTATGTAACTCTGCCTGTCTAAGATGCTCTTTTTATGCCAAAAATGTAACTGACCTGTTGCCAATTAGCACGATTAGTTACAAAATGTTTCTTCAGCTCTTTCTTTTTAGTACCACCTACTTTTCCCAACCTTTTGTTACTCCTGTCCCAACTTTTTTGAGGTTTGTTTCTGGCATCAAATTCAAAAGGAGCAAATATTTTTTTGCATTCAGTTTTTATTTACATTTTAAACAACCTCCCAACTTTTTTGGAATTGGGGTTGGATTTAGCATGTAAAAATATGAACTAAAAGTAACACTTAACACATAAAGCACAACACCTAAACAGATTACAGACTGAGTGACTGGCTACTAAGTCTTTTACCATTGCTACAGCCTACATTTATTACATTACTGGACTACTGTGCCACACTGTGCCAGCTAACACGTTTGAGCTGAGTTAAGGTGTTTTTTCTGCATTGTTTGCATTGCTACACTCCACACTCCGTGCATTTTGGAAAAGTTACCAGTCCCCCTCAAGCTAATCAGCTCCCCTCTCCCGCTGTGAATCGATGCCTTTGTGCTCCAGCTCTCTGCACTAAAACTAATCTAGTTGACTTTCATAACTAGTATAATCTGATTATAAATCCCACACCGAACAGTGTGGCAGAGGTCACAAACCACTTGCTGAGAAATGCCACAGGCCTGTGTTCTGACTGAGAGCATTCTCCATTAAGCAGCCGATTACATGCTCTGCTGTGTCACTGGAAAAACACAAAAGTCTGCTTAGATTCTTTATGATGAACATAACTCCTCTCTTTGCTCTGACCCTTAATGTGTCCATAAAGACTTTAAATCGTGCTTTTTCAAATGTTTTTTAAACAAAGGGGAAACCAGATTGTTTGTGTTCCTTGTAGGCCAGTAAGTCGTCCTATTTAGTGGTTTTTGTTCATTAAACATAACAATGGAACTTTTCCCTATATACACCAAGACATATTGTTTTCTAATTGTTGTCTATTCAGTGGTTAGTTTTAGGATAAAATAGTAATTTTATTTCATGCTGAACTTAAGTACCTCGTATTCTTTTCCAGTACTTCAAATTGACTAATGTTTATGTTTAAACCAACTCTGACATGTGGTGTGTTTCTCTTACAATCACCAGAGAGGAAGGTCCTCCCTGGTTTGTTTGGGTTAGACAGGAGAGGAATGAGAGGAGGGAGGACAGAGAGATGGGGCGGAGTGGGAGGTGAGGGGATGATGACAGAGAAAAGGGGGTGTGAGTGAGCTGGGACAATGCTCTGAATTTTAATAAGGGGAATAGAAAAACGTGAGTGAGAAAGGGAGCAGAGGCTTGGAGTAGAGAAAGGAGAAAGGGTGTATAAAGGAAAGAGAAGAGTAAGGTGGTAAAAGGAGAGGAAAGGAGGGGTGGGTAGAGGAAAGGATGTTTCTGAGAGGATGGGAGTAGAAGAGTAATGACTGGAGAAAGATGGAAGGAAACTCTGGAGAAAAGGAAGGGATGAGTCTATGCAAAGAGTGAATAAAAAAAATAAAGGAATGGAAGGAAAAAGTTGGGAAAGTTAGTGGGGAGAAAATGGAAAACAGGAGAAGGAAGGCACGGACCTTGGGGTTACATTCCTGAAGTGCAGCCAGCTTGGTGCTGCTCTGCTGCACAATGTAAACACAGGGCAGAGACGTGGACTGACAGCCTGTCACAGTGACTCATAATAAAACAGAGAAAAAGTGAGAGAAAACCTGTGTGTGGAGAAAGATAATGGAGGCAATAAAATTAGCATGAAGAGGCAGAAATACACTGACTGGAAACTTTATTAGGTATGCCTGCTTAACTGCTTGTTGATGCAAATATCTCAGTGCATTTGGGCATGTAGACATGGTCAAGATGATGTGCTGCAGTTCTGAAGTCGAGCATAAGAATGAGGAAGATGACTTGTGGAAGAATGGGGAAGGTGATTTAAGTGACACTGAATGTGGCATTGTTGCTGGTGCCATACAAGCTGGCCTGAGCATTTCAGAAACTACTGATTTACTGGGATTTTCCCTCCCTCCCAATCATCTCTAGGGGGTTTTTTTTAGAGTCTGATCAAAAAAAAAAAAAAAAGACAGAAAATATCCAGTGAGCAGCAGTTCTCTGGGGAGAAAATGCCTCGTTGATATCAGAGGTCAGAGGAGAATGGACTTCTTCGAGCCAACAGGAAGGCAACAGTAATTCAGATAACCTCTCATTACAACCAACGTATGCAGAAGAGCATCTCTGAATGCACAACCCACCAGATTTCAATCCAATAGAGCACCTTCCAGATGGTGTAACGGGAGATTCACTTCGTGTATGTGCAGGTGACAAATCTGCAGCAACTGCATGATGCTATCATACCAATATGGACCAAAAATCTCTGAGGAATATTGTTGAATCTGTGCTACGAAGAATTAAGGAAGTTCTGAAAGCACAAGGCAGTCCAACCTGGTACTAGTAACGTGTAACTTATGTGTCCAGTGAGTGTAGTTATGACCTTGGTGTAGCCACTGGCATCTCCTCACTCAAAAACAGACTAGATTAGTAAGTAAATTGCCTTGTATCTATTCTCTTATTTATGCCTTGTCCCATCTACTCTACAAAGTCTTTCTTGTACTAGGAATGGTAGTGCAGACATTGCTCTGATTACACAGTAAACATTGTTTCCTTCTCAGATAAAAGGAAGCTAAGTGTCTTTTGCAGGCTATCTTATGACAGGTGTGCTTAGTCTCATGAATGAGGTTTTTCAATATAGTTTTCAAATGCACTAGTACACACAAAACTAACAACTACAACAATCAGGCACAGCAACAAGTCATCTTAGCTTTGTGGTGCTTGTACTACATCTAGTGGCAGATGGACTGCATTGCAGCTGAAGATGGCTCATTTACTTTTTTCTCCTTTGATCCCACCTACTGCAGTGGGTGTAGTGAAGTGTGAGTGTGATTCTTCCCACAAATTCTGTTAAACGACATCATTTTTATTGTTTGAAAAAGGATACAGAGAGAATTTGAAATGAGAAGACAAAAGATACATTAGCCATTTGACAAGAGTGATTCATACAAATTTAGGAAATGAAAACAGCTCAGAGAAATTTTGGTAATTTTGAGGAAGGGGGAATAACAGACAGACAGTCTCCTTACCAAAAATTGTGTAAACAGCACAAACATTTTACTGATAAATATCATCAAGGAAGTAAAAGACTGAAATAAATATTTTGCTTAATAGCATACAAAAGGTTACCTGTGGTAACATGAGAACAGTCACCTGAGAAAATGTCAGAGTTTGGGAGAAGACCGAACATCCCCCACTAGGGACCGTTTAACGGTCATTTAATTCAAGGACAGAAAAACACGTTTCCCTTGTATTCAATATTGCACCTTACAAGGGAATCTTGGAATACTGCAACTTACTGCACAATACAAAGGATTTTGCTTGAATACGTGCAGTTAACAAGTTAATGTGCAAGCAATATCCCAACATCCAGCTTTCTGCCATTCAGATTTATTTTTCACAGTGTGTGCCACTTTATACTTCTGACACTATTGTAGTACCATTCTATCAACAAAAAACAAAAAAACAAAAAAACTACAATACTAAGATGACTGTGGATAGTTCTAGTTTGTTTATTAAAATAAAAATACACAAGTAATTACATCATTTAATAGAAATAATAATAAAAAAAGCATTAAAACTGGGCTACTGAAGGAACATACAAAAGGGGATTTTAAAGTGCAGCAATGACAATGATTTTTTAGTTTTTTGTTTTTTTCAAAAAGATGAGTCATAGTCCAAAAGTGATCTCTTGAGCAAGTGCACCCGGTTCTGACCATTGAGGTTGGTGTAATAATAAAGTACGTACACCTATGTATGTTTCCTCTAACGTCCTGCTTTTCGTCTTACAGTCTAACCGCGCACCGCTGGAAAAGTCTTTTTTTTTTTGGTGAAGTAAGCCATTCTCAGGTTGGTGACGCACTTTAATTCACCAGTAAAAAGGACATGATACTTCCTCAAACACTTAAAAGTCACAAGTGTGAATTGGTAATAGCACGCAGTCCCCGGTGGGTCACTCATTCTTGTGCGGTCTTGTGAGGTCATTCCTAGTTTGTGTGGAACCAGTTCCTCACAGTGCACAATTACACTCATGTGTCAGTAACTGCGGTTCTAGAACACTAAATGTTCTTCTTCACTGGTTCACCCCTCAAGCAGCTTTGATTGTGGCTATTTCCAACCTGGATGAAATGAACCAAAGAAGGAAAGAATAAGGCAAAAGCAGTAAAGCAAAACCACATATGACTACTTTTTGATTACTAAAGTAAAGAACTGGGTGAAGTTAAAGTTAGTAAAGTTGCACAGATTTGGAATCAAAGTATTATGACGAAATTAATATGGGAAATTAAACACTTACTTACTCATCATTTGCAGGTACTCTCGCTCGTCCACCATTGTCTCCTGAAAAACAGGAGAGCATGCTATGAGTTTTTGCACATTTCTTCCTGTAGTTGTGCAAATGTGTGCCATCTCTGTCCTTACCTGCCCGTCTTCTGCAACACAGAACTACTACAATCACGAGCACCACCACCACTATGCAAATGGCCGCTGCCATCACAGCAGTTTTGGGATGTTCCTGACCAGTACCTGCCAAATGAGAACAAATGTATATCAGAATCAAAATTATTAAAAAAAAAAAAAAAAGCCACTGTTCAGTTACCCACACTCTGTCTGCACACAAAAGCAGTATTACACTATAATTCCTCTGCAGTTCATTTAAAATTAAATTATTCTTGATTTTAGCAAGCTTTTAGTGCACTCTTGGTGTATTGGTAGGAAAACATGATGTTCATCTATTTAAATCTTTTTTTATATTGGGCAGAGCATCACTGTGACACTATAGTAGGCTCAAATTATTTAAATGTGTATATTTCTTCAGTTTACGAGTAAATACCAGTCAAACTCCACCACATAAGTTCATCAAGTCAGCCAATAGTTTAAGATTGTTTCTGCTGGAAATGCTGCGCTATTCAGTTACTTTCATTTGTCTTCTTGAAAAACTTAGCTAAGTATGAGCACAAAAGATCACTCTAATTAAACATTGTGCATCCTCAAAAGGTAGGTGGTTTGAATGTAATCGCTTAGCCTTGTATAAGCCTTAAAAATCACAAAAACATAAATTAAACTGTTCTGTGAAAGCCACTCAAACGCTGACATTATGACGACACAAAAAGGTCCCTCGCATGTTTCTCTAAAAGAAGACAATAAAGAGACATATGCCAGAGATTTCCACCAGCTTTCAAACTTCCCAAAACTTGTCCAGTGGTTGACAGTGTGGGAACTACTTTAATAAAGAACCAATTGTCTTATCTTTTTCTGAGTTGAATAGGTTACTCACAGACTGAGAGCTGATCTGAAGTGACGTCACCCACGGAGCAGCTGAACTTTATCTCCCTGCTGGAGCAGTTATAGTATGCAGTGCTGACGCTGTCAAAGAGCATTGTGCTTGAATTGTGATCTTCCTTACTCTCCACATTTTCCCATATTTGACTGCTGGTATTCCCAACAACAGCCCGAACTATCATTTGGGCTTTTGGGTATCCACTGTATGATCTACAGGTCACATGGCAGAACTCCACATTTTTCACCCTGCAGACGGAAGTGATTGTAGGTTTGCTGTACTTTGCTAGAAGAAAGATAGAAAAAGTGATGTCAACCTGCTGTTTCCAACATGTACAACAAAGAGAAAAAAGTCCTCACTGTATGATTTTTTTTTTGTAATCAGCTCCAATATAAACAAATTGTATCTATGAATATAAGCAAAGAAAACACCTTTTAATTTTGTCATTAAAGCTAATTATTAGTATGCACATATTTTAAACAATTATAACGCTGTGTCTTAAAAGTCTAGGCACAGTGACGGTCATATAAAAATGAATGGAGAAAAGCTAACAACCTAAAACTTTGAAAATTAAATAAAAGTTTAAATGATCACTCAAACACATAAATACCTGTGACATTGAGGGTTATATACTTTTCCTCCATAGTTCCGTCTTTATACCGAATATAACAGCTGTATTGCCCACTGTGTGAGAGGTTTAGGCCGTACATGAACACAGATAACTCTTCGCGATTGAACTTCGTGTTCGTCCATGTGTTTTGTAGTTCAGCTTTTGTAGAATAGTAGCCGTTAACAAATTCCTTGTCTTTTTGGAGGTAAAGAAAGTCAATGCTTTTTTGGGAGAGAAAAGGGCAGCGAAAGGTCACATTTCCACCGACCACCCCTGTGAGCAGATCAGCACTTCCTGTAAAAACAAAGTAAGCAGATTTTAGAGCGTATCGGTATACCTTTAATTTTTAAAAAAAATTAAAGGCTGAAATGAATGGAACAAAAACACTATTAGGCAATACATTTGAGCAAACAGTTTCTATTCTAAGCTTTGGGCAGGCGTCTGTTTCCATGTGGTTTCCGTTAAGTTCTTATAGAGATCCGCTGCATGACGCAGTAAGCTAATTTCAGTTCTTCTTATGCTCTTTTCTCTTTCCTTTTTGTAGAAAATACATGGAGGGAACTATACATTTTTCCTGTTTTGACTTTCTAGACGTGACCCCTCGGAAAATGTCTATGGCTTTAGCTCGCTAGATATTCTGATTTCTCTGCTAATCACATTTATCTCAAGGTTTGTTTGAAGGCTACAAAAGCTGGAAAGTGAAATAGTGTCATTAAAGGACATGGGACTAAGACGGGAAATCTGGAAAATTGTTTGGAAAACATGGTTAACTGCTTTCTTGGCAAGAGTTAGATGAGAAGAAACATTCAACACTTATGTGAAGCTACAAACAGCAACCTTTTAGCTTGTGTTAGCATAGGATGCTACTGTTATGGCTAGTCTGGTCATGTGGGTAGCAGCTTCCTATTCTTCACAGAGATGTGTGAATAGCACTGATCTGCTTATTCACCTCTTGGTAAGAAGGTAAAGAGGTATAGCTCCTGAAAAGTTTAACTTATTTACAACCAAACCATCAAGGCAAAAGAAAATCGGAAGTTCTGTAAATCTGAATTGGATGAAAATTTTTTGTTTCCTCCCCAAGTGCTACGCCATTCATGAGCAACCAAGTGTAATCATGACATATCACACATTCTTGGTCATGTAGATCAACAACTACTTTCACAGTTTAACCACAATGAACACGTGCTGCTTACGAAACCGCTCACCTCTGCCATAAAAAAACGTCAAAGTCAAAACCAGAGATGGCACCAGATCAAGGGGAAGCCTTTGAGTTCTGGGAAAACAGAAAAGAAAAATTTGCATTGTTATCCAAGGCATGCCAAATCATTACAGTGACATACAGAAATCCAGAACCTTTTTTTTTTTTTTGCCTCTGTGCCTAAAAGATAGCTCACTGTCAACCACTAAAGATAAAACCAAGAAATGACCGAGATGGTTCAGTAAATAACATCTGGAGCCAGACACTGATTAAAAGCACAAATCATTAAATCAGGCTAGATTTGCTCTCTTCTGTCACCAACTTTTTAAAGCCAAAATGATCATTCCATTTTTCACTTGGCCTCAAATTTCATTTCTGGATCTATAAGCTCTCATTTTAACCTTCCAGGCCTAGAACAGAATTACCCAATCAATGCTGCAAATGGCTAATTCCTTCTATTTAAGGAACATGAGCGATCATGTGAATGGGTGAGTGTGTCCAAACATTTGACTGATACTGTAGGTGGAAATGCTTTTTTAAAATAAGAAAGCAGTTATTTCCTGGTAATATTTTTGTGGTTGACTTACAGTAAGAATGCTTTTTTTTTTTTTTTTTTTTTTTTAAATGGAGTGGATAAGTCCCATCATGATAGTGACACATGGACATGGATCATAGCAGTCTTTGCTACCAGAAACAAGCGATTGAGTGTTGCAGCAGCAAAACTACCCCAACCACATACAAAGTAGCGGACGACTGATGTTGTTTATAATCAGAATAAGAAAGCCAATCAAAATACAGGTGCGTGACGAAATTCTAATGGCAACTATGAATGACAGATTGTTTTCTGCTGAAATCACAATGGACATGAACAGGAAATGGAGTGTTACTTACAGAAAACGTTGTCTCCTGGTTGACGCCTGATAAGAAAAACAAACCAGTTATTCACTGTGATAAGTTTCATCATTTGTTTTGATTTACAACAATTTAGTGTTAGAGCATAACAGCATTACTCTGATGAGGGTACCGTGAAGCATCACATTTACACTTGAACACTGAAAAAATGCCTTTATGCAGTGATTTTTCATCATTTGCAGAGAGAATGATTGATTTTATTAAAACACTATTAAGTATACAGATTTTGATTCTGTCAGATTGGGAAAATGTACTTCTCTGTACATCCCAGTGCCACAACCCACCAAAACCCACCATCATCTTAAATGTGATGTGGTGTATGAAAATTATCATGGAAAAATGACACTTATTGTCTTCTTATTTGACTGGCACAGTCACATTTAAGGGGGAAAAAACAGGTCGTCTCATCCTGAAAGAACACACCCAAACAGTTTTCAATACACAACAGTTAAAAAGGAAAGTCCCAGTCTGTAAAGAGAGAGCCTGGTTGAAAAGGGTGTATTCCTGTACCAAAACAGCATTTAGTTTTTGTTTACTGTGTGTCTGGTATCATAGAAACCAAATGCTGACCACATAATCTCATAGATTCATACTATACTTACACTTTGCTGTAAGTATAATATGTAAAAATCTGTTTTGTATAAGCTAGTTTCACGTGAAATTGTCTCTAAAACTATTCATGAGGAAGTGTTTTTTTTTTTCCTGGCAGTGACCAGAAATCTCAGGAAAATCCCACTTGGAAAATTTAATCTGGCTTGTTTCAGTTATAGGATATGGTTTAATAGGTTAAATCAAAATAAAGCTGAAAGCTGTATGACAAACAAACTGTATCACACCTAAAAAAAAAAAAAAAAAATACATAATTTTTCCCCCCCACCTTGTAAGTAAATATCTGAAGTAAAGCATTCAAATACAACTGCAATTTCAAAGAGGATGCCCAGTGGAAACACCCCTATCGTCACTGACTTTGTAGCAGCAGTGACTGTCATAAGTTAAAACAACAGAGGGAAATCCCAAAGGTCAAGTAATTACCTAAAGAACTGTACATGGTCTGTTTAGTTTCAGGAATAGCAATACAAAGCAAAGCACACTGTGGAAGTGATACTAATGCAGATGGATTTCGCTTTTTTTAAATCAAGGAGTTAGAATAAGTGACAGTTTTAGCCGACTCTGATGTGGCCATTTTGAGGGAGGTTTAGATATCCTCATGTCTGTGTCTTATGTGAGAGTAAGCTGTCAATTTGGGAGAAAGACCTATTTGATGCAGTTGCATTTTGTTCGATGTACTGTTACATAAAATGATTTACAGGTTTTTGTGGTAAAAGTAATAACCAAACTTGAATGCTATTTGTATAAGTGCAAATCTGGCAAACAACAATGCTTGGCACTAAACTGGAATTCCCGTGACGCAATGATTTCAGAGAACACTGCTCACCCTGCTGGACTATTTTCACACATAAATACCTGCCTTTGAATATATTTTACCTAACAAAAATACACGCCAGCTCCACGCAATGAATTAATTCAACAGGAGTTTCATGACTGCTTTTTTTTTTTAAGTCTGAATGAACTACAGACCGGACTGCACATAATACTGTAGTGTGGCTCTGTTCATTTATCTTCTTATGCTATGCAGGTGAAACTTGTCACTTTCTTTTCAAAGAAAGACAACACTCAAGTTGATCTTTCCCTTTCCGTTCTCATTTTCATAATTATAAATCACAACTGTATCATGTGTGCTGGACAATGATTCATACTGAGGTACTTTTCCTAGAAGGGTTGCACAGTCACAGTCGTTCAGAAAAAAGAAAAAAAAATACAGAGAAAAATCTCTGTCTTTTTTAACTGTCCAGGACTTTCTTCTAAATTTGTCTTACGGAGCCTAAACACACACTTGATACGTATTCAAAACCTACTTCGTTAATGTGTTTACTGCTTCCAACATATGCTACAATAAAGCAAAATAAACAGCTGTAAAACATTTGTTACCAGGGCCGTTTCTCAATATGCGTACTTGTGCGGACTTGTGTACTTGAGTATTGAGAACCGGTCTCGGGACTCTGACAGGCACATGCCTGCACACTCTGCTGCTCAGTCGCGCTCACATGTAGCCTATTTGTTTATACAGCAGCCTACGTTAATGGCTGATACATTCTTTTGACGTCACATCAGTATAGCAGAATATAACACTCAGAATCACTAAACTTATTGTTTAATTGTGTAGCATTATCAACTTTCAAATGAAACAAGTGAAAGAAACAAGAACTTACCATCATGCTGTCTCGTGCTCAGTGTTTCTGCGTAAGAATGAATGTACACACGTCTTCCTCAACTAGTAGTCTGGTGGGAGGAGCAAAACACTGTCACTGAGTTCCGCTTTCTATTTAAGTCACAGTTAGCCAACTACAGGATATAATAATAACAGCTGCTAACGATTCGAACACTGACTGTTTTAAAGAAAATGTAACAAAGAATAACTAGTAAATACTGCATCTCATGTTTCTATTTGTTTCATTTGGCAGCGTCAACAAGCCTTATGTAACCTTGTGCTTGCTTGCTTGCGTGTGTGTGTGTGTGTGTGTGTGTGTGTGTGTGTGTGTGTGTGTGTGTGTGTGTGTGTGTGTGTGTGTG
>JAVDPK010003079.1:248542-295386 GCA_034780415.1 Cichlasoma orientale | reverse complement strand
TTTAAATCAAGAAACAATTGCTACTCCCCAGTAAATAAAATAAATGAATAAACAAGTTTCTACTGCAAAATATAGTGCTAATAGTTTGATCATGACACAGCTGACACAAAAGTTAATGTTTTTGTGCTTTTAATGCACTTTGGTTTTGACCAATAGTAGTGTATTGGTCACTTTTTCAGTTTTGTTAACAGTTCTAGTTATTTGTGAAGAAGACCTCTAATATGTAGTGGTGTGCAAATTTTTGTCTTGTAAAGCAACTCTAGGGAGGATTTTGTTGTTGAATCCAGGAGAAAAACATTTGATCTTGACAAACCTATAATAAAAAAACAGTATGTGTTACTAAATAAGAAAAGACTGTCAAGCAGTTATTTTTTTGTATTTTGAAAAAAATGTCAGAAATGTTTTCTTTGTGATCTGTAATTTTCCTCAAAGGAGAAATGGGTGTGGGTTCTTATGGGCTAAACACCGAGCCTTTTATAACCGTGCCTCTCTAAGCTGTTCTATTATATTTAATTATTATTTTTAATTTATAGTCTCAAGATCTGTAGAAGTAGGCTTAATAATTAATAAAATGTAGTAGTTTTTGCACTGTAATCACATTATATTCATTCATTTGTCTATATATTTATCTATATATTTAGATGTCTTTGCTTTCTCGCAGTATTTTAGTTCCAAAAGAAACATGCTACATGGTACAGATGATGCCCGCAAGAAGTTTATCCTGACCACAACTGGAAACTTCTATGGATTAAAGCCATCAACATCCCTGACTGACAGCCCAGAGCTCAATAACTTCTTGGACGATGGAAATGAATTTGTTTTGTCTGTCAGCAGAAATGACAACGACCTGCACTTATCAAATAAGGTAACAAACTACTGAAAAAGTAATTTCAGTGTTAAAAGTTGAAACAATTTGTCTTAAGGCTCACATTATGCATCTATAATTTTTTAATTGATTATTTAACATCCATTTTCTTCCACTTACCTGGGTGTGGGTCAAGGGGACAGCAGGTGAAGCAGAGATGTCCAGACCTTCCTCTTCCTGGGTTTGATTAAATCTTAAGGTTCTAGATGGTTTGTTTAGTCAATTTGCTAGACTGCTAAGGGCCTCCACTAGAGTTTCCTCTGGCTTTGCCCAGGCATAGTTCACCATCATTTGGATCCTATTGCACACACTCAAGCTCCACCTCCCTGATGCAGCAGACAGTATGGGCCAGTGGTGTGCCCCAAGCCCAAGCTAGAAATGTGCTCTCTCCAGTCATGTTACATTATACATAATGTTGTAGTTTATAGCTTAGGTTGTAAGTTATGTTGTAGGGATTCACAGGGATTTGTGGTTATGACCTACCTGTGGCATAGATTTAACGTGAAAGCAAAAAACAAACCAAAACTGTAACTACACAACTTTGCTTTCACACTAAGAACCATGACTTCCAACATGGTGGTGCAAATAACAAAATGTTATTTGATGTTCTGTACAGTTACCTTCCACATGTTGACGGTTTGATTTGAAAATAAATCCTATCCTTCGACAGATCGGTGCTGTGGAGGACTGCAGAGAGAAGGTGCTGGTGTTCTTCAAGCTGCGTCCCACAGTGATCACAGAAGATAACCTTCATCATAGCCTTCTGGTGTCGTCCATGCTGGAGTCACCCATCAACACCCTCTATCAGGCTGTCAGACAGGTTTTTGCACCTGTACTGCTAAAGGTGAGACTGTCCCTGTGTGTTGAGGGATACCACAGAAGTTATATGAAAAATGTAGGTTTTAGTGGTAGCATCAACCACAGTGGAAAATTCTGCTTGACCACACAGTCAACAAAACCTATCCTGTATATGTAGTTAAAAAAATACCTTTCCTGGTACAGTTGAAAATGAAAGTTGAATTTTTTTTTTAACTTTAATCGAGTGTTTTAAAACAGTGTTGCAGATGAGAGCAGGACGCAACACTCTTTAGTGTAACTTTTCTCTCCTTTTGTTCTCTCAAGGATGAGCGTTGGTGTTCTGCATTTGACCCTAAGCTGGCTGGCCTCCTGAGTGAGCTGGAGCAAGGGCTTGGCTCAGTAGTTCGCCAGTCTGGGACGCAACCCTCTGCAAAGAAGGGTCGCACAGAGGAAGACGTCCTGGGTATGCCCACATACTGCTTGTACAGGAGATTTTTGCAGAAAGCTATCTGCTTAAGGTTTTTAGTGTCTACAGCATGGCAATGATTGTTTTTTTAAAATTTGTAGATTTTGGAGATATGAACAAATGCATTGGAATTGGTAAACATCTTGCTAGGCTGTATATATATAATTTTGACATATATATCACTGATTATTTTATAACTTATATATAGTGTACACAGTCATATTTCTGGAACTCTGTTACAGGCATCCTGACTCCCAGCGATGAGTTCCAGTACTGGGCAGATCTTTCTGAGTCTGCAGAGAAGAGTAGTTTGAGAGAAAGAGCTCAACATTTCACTGAGCTTTTCAAACAAATACAAAAGGTATGAAGACAGACGAATATGTATCAAGACTCGCTAATTAAAAAAAAAGAAAGAACTGAGACAAATTCAGTACATTTGCTAAATATAGATTTTGTACACAGAGTGGAAACTAATTGAACTGTGAGATGAGAACAATAATCTGTTATTGTCTTAAGCAATTTTAAGTTTGAAAACATTAACGCTGAATAACTTTGAGAGTCTTATTTTAAAAAAAAAAAAAAAGTTCTGTTTTCAACAGTGGTTCGTTATAGACAGTGGTGTATTATAGAACCTGATATTTAAATTGCTGTAAGGACACCAGGACTAAAAATGCTGACTGTCTCTCTTTGTGGTGCTATGAGGAGTATGACGGTCTCGATGGCTTGGCTATGTCAGATGCTGTGGATCTGGTGGAACAGAGCAAGGACGTTCTGGATGACATTTGGAGGCAGACTGATTACAGTCCTTACCCAGAGACACGTATGGTCCGCCTCATGGATGTCGTCGGTAGGGCTTTCTCAGACATACACAAACCAAAAACAGGAAATGAGAGCAAATATTTGCTGATGCTGTTGTTAAGCTACAGCGATTAATAAATGCTTCTATATTACAAAGTTGGCCATACTTTGGGAATTGAAACAACTGATTTTGTTTTACTTGGAACCGCTCGGTACTGCAAATTCAGAACATGGCACGTCGCTAATAAAGTACTAACATGCTTGCAATTGCAGGGACATACTAATGATGACTCTGCACTTTAGATTGTGTGTTGCAGTCAAACTGGTCTGGCAGTTATAGAGTAGCTGTAGCTGTGCGCATGTGAAATGTTTTTTAATACGCATATGCACAGTGGGGGCAATAATTGTTTGATCCCCTGCTGAATTTGTAAATTTGCTCACTTCCAAAGAAATGAACAGTATCTTATTTTTATGGTCATTTCATTTTAATGGACAGAAATCCTGTTACATAAAAGTTATGAATTAATAATATCAGGAGGGATTATGGCCCACTCCTCTTTACAGAAACTTTCTAAATCCTTTACGGTCCTTGGTTGCCGCTTGGAAACTCGAAGCTTCAGCTCCCTCTACAGATTTTCTATAGGAGTGAGTTCTGGAGACTGGCTTCTTCTTGTGCTTCTTCTTTATCCACGACCCATCTTCAGTGTTCTGGCTCAGGGTAGCAGGTTCTTGTCCAAGATTTTAGGCTACATAGCCCTGCCCACTGGGATCAAGTTGATGCCAAAGAGCTCGATTTTGGCTTCATCTGATCACAGCGCTTTCTCCCCCTCTCTGACTCATTTCAGTGCTCACTGGCAAACTCAAGATGGGCCTGTACATGTGCCTTCTTGAGCAGAGGGGCCTTCTAGGCACTGCAAGATTTCAGTCCATTACAGCGTAGTGTGTTACCAGTGGTGTTCTTGATGCCTTCAGATCATTAACAAGCTCCTCCTGTGTAGTTTTGGGCTGATCCACCACTTTTCTCATGATCATCCTCACCCCATGAGGCAAGATCTTACACAGAGCTCCAGACTGAGGGTCACTGATGGACATTTTATAGTTCTACAATTTCCAAATAATCGCACCAACAGTTGTCACCTTCTCACCAAGTTTCTTGCTGATGGTTTTGTAGCTCATTCCAACATTGTGCAGGTCTGCAATCCTGTCCCCGATGTCTTTTGGCAGCTCTTTGGTCTTACCCATAGTGGTGCAGAGGTTAGAATGGAAGAAATTGATTCTGTGGACAGGTGTCGTTATACACATAACGAGTTGAGATCGGGAGTATCTGTAATTGATTGATTGATTGTAATCTGTGTGTCACATGCACACACGACCAATCCGTGGGAGCCAGGATTCTGGCTGGGTTGTATCAAATACTTATTTTACTCAGTGACATGCAAATCAATTTATAACTTTGATGTAATTTGTCTTTTTCTGGATATTCTGTCTCTCACCATTGAAATGAAACTGGCATAAAAATTAGAGACGGTTCATTTCTTTGGAAGTGAGCAACTTTTCAAATTCAGCAGAGGATCAAATAATTATGTTGCCGCTGTATTTCTTTTCTTTTTGCATCTCTTTGTATGTACCTATACAAGGCGGGGCCTTGGGGAGATTTGTCCAGAGGAAGCTGAGTGGACTAAAAATTTTCGAGGAACCATTTGTATCGGTGAGAGAGAACCTGAGAAGGGGTTTTGCCATCTGTGAACAGTGGGTCGTAGCCTGTGAGCATTTGACTGGACAGGTATGGAAAACATCAAAAATATTGAATGCACAACACGGTTCAAGAAATCCATTTTGTTCAAGCTGGAAAGAATGCATAAAATTTGACAGAAAATCTGTTTTTATTTTGTGAGTTTAAAGGGTAGATGAAGAGCACTTGCGTGCACCCCTGGAAACCTGTTAAATTGTCCTTTTTCTTCTCAGCTGTGGAAGAGATATGCTCCCCACCCCTGGAAGGGAAACAAACACTGCCCGCAAACCCTGCACTGCCTTGCAAAAAGATTGAATGAAGTAAGTTGCGGCTCTGATCATGGAGCGCCGAGAGCGCTCTGTGTCACCGGAACGCACTGAAAAATGTCATCTTTTTCCCGTGTGCATCTCATTGTTGCAAAGTCTCTTACCGTGATTAAAAAAAAACGAGACTTACAGGCACACTTTTAGCTATCGGTTTCCTTCTTGCTACTTCTTTATATTGAACCCGACGTCATCACATTTAAGTGGAATTTTCACTTATTGTTCCACGGAAGACCAGAACATGAAAGAAAAAGTGAACAATCAATGTAGTGATAAAAGAGACTCGCCCTTAAAACAAAAACAAAAAAACAGAAACGTATCTGTTTTGCAACGCTCATTAAAATACAGTCGGGCCTAATTTTTGTCATTACGCAAACTGTGAATCTCTACTGGGACACACCTTTCAGACTATTATTACTTAGAGATTTTTGTCTTGAAATGAACAACATGATGTTAAAACTTTAACTGACCTCACTGAGATTTTTGTTACTCTAGAAAGGCTATATTAAGCCAGACACATGTTGCCACTGTTACATACATGCAGTGGTCTATTTCCTCTTTTCTTTTTTTCGTGGGAACTGTTTATCTGCTCTATTAGCATTTTCCATTCAGTTTTGAATGCGGATGTCTGTTACACTACGCTAAAGACATGAGTCATGCCGTTGACGTGCTCTGAATAACAAAATGCAGAAAAACAATGGGTATTGGACACTGATATGCACACTGTACACTCTCCCTTGTTATGTCTACCAGGTTGTGACTCTGCGTATGGTTCACGAGAAGCTGCTGTGTTTGCTACCAGGAGCGAAGCAGCAGGCCCTGACTGTAGAGTGTGTTTTTGAACCATTCTGTGGACTCAACCCTCTGCACTACAACCCCTATACCGAGGTCAGACATAGCTTCATGTGCATGTGCATTGTCACATTTGACTTATTTCACCTTGTTTGAGCCATCCTTGTGCAACTGGTAGAGCAGGTGATAACAGTTTCAGTGGTTCATTGTTATCTGTCACTTCTGACAAATGATTATTTTCACCACATTTGCCACTGAGGTAGGCTGTGTGTGGTAGGGAAGAGTTACCAGATGGCTGGGAAAGTACAATTGGTGAACTGGTGAGGGAAGACAAATTACAGGAAGGAGAAAGGCAAAGAAGGAGCTGGCAAATGAAAAGGTTTATAGTGAATTGTACATGAAGGGCACTAAGGAAGGAGAAAGGGGACTTGTATCAGTTGGCTAGGCAGAGAGATCGAGGTGGAAAGGAAGTGTATCGGGTTAGAGAGGTTAAGAGAAGAGAGAAAAGAGTGTTTTAAGAAGCGGATGAATGAAGAAAATGGCAGAGAGGAGGACAGATGGAGGAAAAATGGTGAATCAGGACGTGCAGAGGATTACCGATGGCGATCAGTGAACAGCAGTATGGTGTCATACTGAGAAACCACAGATGCGATTTTTGCTTCAAGAGTATCGATGGAGAAGCATAGATGAGGACAGAAGGATGCCGCTGCACACTGCATAACGGTAACAGTATTATTGATTTGTTTTTTTTCTCGTAGTCTCTCTGGAGAGCAGCCGTGGCTCAGTTTGGGCGTCTAATGGCTCCATCAGAACAGGAGGTTGCTGGCAGACTAAAGAGCTACATCGCTGATGTGCAGGACAACCCACAACAGGTAGTGAAACACCACACTTCAGCTTAGGTTGTGAAATATTGTGTGGGTGTGTGCTGATGAGTAAACTTACTGGATATGCCTGTGCTTTTTTTTTTTTTTTTGTTTTCCAGCTGTTACAGGTGTTTCAGAAACACAAGGAGCTGATTAGACGTCCCACCATCAGCAAAGAGCTGCAGTCAGAGAGAGAGACCCTGCTAGCCAGACTACTAGACTACAACAAGGGTACACAGTGCACATATTTGTTTCTGTTTGTGACTTTGGCTTTGTTTGTCTTAACAGTGGAAGATCATACAAACACCTCGAATAAACTCTTGTTTATGTGTACTCTGTGTTCATGTACTAACAGTGAATGCTGAATATATGGTGTCGTAACATTATTATTGTCCAGAATAGCTGACTTTAAACTGTAAAAGATATGTGGGTAATTCAGAAATGATTTTGCTGGAATGGGGCAATAAAATTGTGTAGATGTTAGAGTGAATGTCCTATTATTGAGGGTAGTATAGTGAGTGACTAGGAAAGCTAGTGTTAGATGAATGCTTAATGTGAAAATTATGTGTCTAATGTTGGGTCTCTGTGGGTTTCTCAGGTCTGAAGACTGACTTTGAGAGTCGCTGCCATGGAGGCCCCGGTGACAAATCCGGTCCCCTCATTGGCCGAAACCTCCCTGAGGTGGTCAACAAAATTGTTTGGGTGCGACAGCTCTTACACAAGGTGACTGAGTGTATCTCTGTGGATTTATTTTACCACTAAATGTGACTGACCTCCAAATAGCATGGCCTTCTGATTAATTCTAAAGATTCTGAAGATATCTTGCTTGGGAAAATGGGACATACAGTAGGTGCAGTAAACCTGCGAAACACGTGCAGTAATTCTGAAAAGTTTGAAAGCCAGTATTTGGTATGACCACCTTTATTCTTCAGCACAGCCTGAACTCTCTTAGGCAGCTTTTGTGTCATTCCTTTAAGCGCTTTTCAGGAATAGTTCTCCAGGCTTCTCGAAGGACATTCAAAGCTCTTCTTTGAATGTTGGCTCCCTTTTGTTCTGTTCTTTGTCAAGAGGATCCCACACAGCAACAAAGTGCCTAAAGATACAATGTAAAATGAATTAGTCTGCTATATGTGGACACACACTGGCTCATCTCCTTAGGTGCCATTTTTGTGCTTGAAGGATTCATAGGTCAGTGGCTTAACACTGAACACGTGTGAAAAAGCAGCCAGTGAGCAAAACTTTGAAAGACCTTCAGAAATTCCAGAGAACTATTACTCACGGCCGCCTTCGAAGCAAAATATAAAGACATTAGTGGTGACTCATTGTACATTCTTTAAAAACAACAATATTACAGTTGCCAATTTTTTTTTCTTACTAATGTGTCAAATTTCTATGGCAGTGAAAAGAGCAGTACTTTTATTCTTATGTGTTTCCATTCTTCTTAATAGGTGGAAGACTCTGTCCGCATAGCTGAGGCTCTGCTTTCAGACCTGTCTGGGTTCAAAGGGTTCCTGCGTTTCTGTGATGACCTGCTGGAAATTCTGAGGGCCTATGAACAGGAACAGTTTGAGAACTGGTCAAGAGATATACTTTCTGAGATGGCTGACCCAAAGTCGGGGATCAGGTTGGCAATATTTCACCCTCTGATTTCAAGTTACAAAACACAAGAAACAACACCGTAAACAAGAATTTTAATTGAAGCACCACAATGAGCATTTAGGTCATTAATATATCAGTTTGGCACGCGATGCTACACTATTGTTAAATCAATTTGCGAATGTTTGCAGCTGTTTTGGATCTTTTTCATTTCATCACTGGAAGCGCCTTGAGTGGAATGGGTGCTGGTTTGAATGGATGTTACATTCTGCGCTTCTCTATGTTCACACACTGTATAGTCTTCAGGCCAGTAACCGTGTGATGGAGCTGGACCATGTGGATGGCAGGCTGAAGATCCAGTACTCGGACAGACTGGTCAGTCTGCTCAGGGAGGTCAGGCAGCTCTCTGCCCTCGGCTTTCCCATCCCAGCCAAGATACAACAGGCTTCTAATACTGCAGATAAATTCTACAGACAAGCTATTGTCCTAAAACAGGTGAGAGTGGAGGCTAAAACATGCAACACATTTTCTTTCCTAATTCATTTATATACACTCACTGGCCTCTTCAATAGTTACATCTTGCTGCTATAATTCTTCATGGCATAGATTCCACAAGGTGCTGGAAACATTCCTCAGCTATTTTGGTCCATATTGACAAAATAGCATCACACAGTTGGCTGCACATCCATGATGTGAATCTCCCATTCCCCAACATCCCAAAGGTGCTCTGTTGGATTGAGATCTGGTGACTCATTTGATTACAGTGGACCCCACTGTCATGTTCAAGAAACATGTTTGAGTTGATCTGAGTTTTGTGACATGGCACGTTTTATCCTACTGGAAGCAGCCATCAGAAGATGGGTACACTGTTGTCATACAGGGATGGACATGGTCAGCAACAATACTCAGGTAAGCTGTGGCATTTAAACGATGCTCAGTTGGTACTCAGGGGCTCAAAGTGTGCCAAGAAAATATCCCCACACCATTGCATCCGCTCCACCAGCCTGATCCACTGATACAAGGCAGGATGGATCCAAGCTTTCTTGTTGATTACACCAAATTAGTTACTGTTGCTTTCCTGTCAACTCAAAGCAGTCTGACCATTCTCCTCTGACCTGTAGCATCAACAAGGCACTCACTCATTCACTCAGAGCCCTGCTGCTCACTGGATGTTTTATGTTTTTTGGACCAATCTTTTTAAACCTTAGAGATGGTTGTGTGAGAAAATCCCAGTAGATAAGCAGTTTCTGAAATACTCAGACCAGCCCATCTGCCACCAACAACCGTGCCACATTCAGGGTCACCTTTCTTCCTCATTCTGATGCTCTGTTTGAACATCAGCAGGTCATCTTGACCATGTCTACATGTCTAAATTTACTGAGATGCTGCCGTGTGATTTGCTGATTAGATATTTGTGTTAATGAGCAGCTGGACCTAATGAAGTAGCCAGTGTGTGTTTTATCTATTATTGCTTGTCTTATACTGGTATTGTGACTTGGTGCTATTGTCTTGTAGGTTGCCCATTTCTACAACACCATCGACCAGCAGATGATTCCCTCTCAGAGACCCATAATGCTAAGTCTTGCCCTGGCCTTTGAGCATGTCATTAAGGTACTGAACACAATCTGAAATTATGGTTTTATAATAATAATTGTATTCATTTTTTTCTATGGGTAATGTTATCGGAAGTTGAAAAGTTACCAAAACGTATTTGAAAGGAAAACGCATGATTCTCTTTCTGTGTTTCTTCCCCCATCTTTACAGTTTATAGGAAATCTGAAATTTCACACACAAACTGTAAACATTGGAAGGTTCAATTGTTTTTTCAAAGAAGTAAATTTGTGTCTTGACCTGAAGATAATCTGTCTGCTTGTCTTTGTAAGAATCCTCGTTCCCAGTCGAAGGAATCAGGAAGTAAGCTGCAGATTACCTGGGACAACCCCAAAGAGTTGGAAGTGTACATTGCCAAGCTGCAGTCTGCTGCCGAGAAACTTTCCACCGAAAACAGAAAGTTACGGAAATGGCACACTGACTTCATTGACAAGGTGCTAGCATAGCATAGCAGTTAGCACTAATTTAAAATATTGCAGCCATACTTTTCCACTTAATTTGACATTATTAGCGGAAGTCTTACAGTTCTGGTTGTTCCTCTGCGCATCTGTGGGGAAATTTCTCAGGTCGTGACACTGATGAATGTTGACCTGCTGAGACATCAGCAGCGGTGGAAGGATGGCCTTCAGGAGCTCCGTGCCGGTTTTGCCACTCTGGAGACTCAAGTACTGATCACGAACTTTTTCTTTAATTGAATTGATTTTTATTTATTTTTTTAATTTCTGAAAAGAAATAGTTGTATTCGCTTGGTGTGTGCGTGTGCGTGTGTGTAGGGCTTCAGGTCTGACGACATGCGGGCATGGCGTCAGCACTGGAACCGTCAGCTGTACAAGGCTCTCGAACACCAGTATCAGACTGGACTGGAAGCTCTGAACAAGAACTTGCCAGAAATACACATAGATCTCACTTTCAAGTAAGGGAACACGCTTTCACTTGTCTGGCTTATGGTTTCTCCCTGCTTTGAACTTTTGACATTCTTTAAATTCTTCTCCTCACATATGCATTTCCAGCTTCTCTCGACAATTACAGCAACTTCTGACATTTTCCCCCCACCTCTCACTTGGCCATATCAACATTTTCTCTACGCTGTCTATCACTTCCTCTTTCTTCTACAAAAGGCATTATTTATTGGTGTAGATGAAAGAATATGCAGTGCCATTTTCATTAATCCTGTTCTTGTTAATAGGCAGGGCCGTTTACAGTTCTCCCCACCATTTGAGGAGGTGCGGGCGCGCTATTATAGGGAGATGAAGCGCTTCATCTCGATCCCAAACCAGTTCCGGGGGGTCAGCGCCCAGGGGGACGAGCTCATCTTCAACATCATGATTGACAGAAATGCGTCTGGGTTCCTCACCATTTTCAGCAAGGCCGAGGACCTCTTTAGTCGCCTGGAGGCTATTCAACACAAGTTCAAGGTGTTTTGACTCTTATAGTGACTATGAGAGTGATTTATTATGAACCTTCCTTTAAAAAAGGCTCTGTATAGTGTTAAGAAAAGGGCTATACTGTTTTATGTGGGGTAATTTATAACTCCACAAACTGGAAGCTTGTATGTTGTACAATTCTTTGACATCTGGAGCAGATCTGAGCCTGGCCTCCAGAAGTTGATATTTAATCATTTCTTGATCAGTACTTTGGGCCAGCAGTTACATTTTTCTTTTTATTACCATCATGGCTTTGATGTGATAGTGTTTATCTTCACCTAAATGTTAAATGATTAATCTTTTGTCACCTTTTTCTCATTGAACCATTGCAGTGAGGCATAGCTGTATTGCTCCTTTGAAAGAATGAAACTTAGATCAGTCATGCTTCTCTATTTTTTTTTCTTTTACTGTTGCACTGTTGTTTTTTTGTACTGTTGACTTTTCCCCCTTCATACTACCGTGACAGAACAGTAAAGACAGTGTATTATCGTTTTGCTTTTGTCGCCAGTCATGCATGTCTAAATTGTAGGGGGAAGCCCTCAGCCTACAACAGACTTCTCTTTTATCTCATCTTTTCTTTACTTCTGTTTTTAACGTAGTCATCTATGTCTTGATGGGCAATGCAGTTACTGTCACCTTTAACACAGACACCTTTAAAAATAGGAAATATGCACTGCACGCCGCCTCACTGTGATCCTGTGTGTGTGTGTGTCTGTGTGTGTTGCAGGAGTGGGTGGTGTTGGGGCAGGTTGATTTAGAGAAGTTGATTGAGAAGCATTTGAGTTCTGTGCAGGACTGGGAGAGAAATTTCAAGGCCCTGAAAGCCAGGGGGAAAGAGTCAGAACGTTTACCCAGGTACACATCACCCATTATAACACATCACCTAATGAAATGAACATGATATTGATGCTTACACAAAAGGGAAAGTAAACATAGCCAAAAAAAAGTGTTTATTCTGTAATGTTATATACAGGATATACTGTATTTGTTACAAGTTAATAATAAAATCTGGCCCTAGTTGTTTGCCAACACAGAGGCCTCTCAAATGTGTTTCTGTGCCAAAGTTTGGGAATGTTTGTTTAATCACGCCGCCTAAGATGACATATGAAATTCAAAACTTTTAGAATATGATCTGGAAATGCCCCAGACACTATGTTTTGTTCTCTGCTAAGAATTCTTAACTCTGAGTGACTGCTTTCACCTTTTATAGTTACACTTATGATCTTTCTTTACTGGGCACAGTTCTTGCATTTAAAGGTGAATTTACATGACAAATATAACGCTTAACATTTGCATTTCTGTCACTGGCCTCCTTCTTTCTCTCAGTCAGGAGAAAGTGGACTGTATTACGGTCAACTGTGAGCCGGTAAAAGCCGCCATTGATGACCTGATCCAGAGGCTGTTTGACATGCTGCTCTTATCACTTCGGAAGTCTATACAGGGTAAACACAGACACCTTGATTTTCCTTTTATTTCCAGCTTGTAATATTTGTTGGGTAAAGAAAGCACTCTAACCAAACTCCCTCTTTGTTTCTCTTCTTTGCATTATAAAATATTTTTTATATAAAACACATTTTTTTTAAAATCCCATCATCAGTTTTGTGTCGGTTCTTATTTATGTGAATTTTGTTTTCCGTTTCTTCAGCCTCGTGATATCCCCTGTTCTCTCATTTTCCCTTTCCTTTTCTGTTTCCTCTTCTTTCTTGCTTTCAGGCCACACACAATCTATAGACATTTTTGTGTCAGAATCAATGGAGACCTTGACCACTCGACCAGAGAGTATGGAGGAGATTGGTGCGGCTAGTGCCAAATATAGCCAGATACTTGCCCGCAAACCTGAAGTAAGACATACGCACTCCCAAACCTAAAGCTTTAGGCGATTTTGTAAAGTGGTTCCTTCCTTGTCTGTAGGTGATCTTAGAATTAAAGGTTAACCTCCATACATTTAGTCAAAATGTTTTGCTGCCTGTCGAAGAAATAAAAGCTTGGACTCATTAATGTATAGCTATTTTACAGTATTTTTCAGTAGTCTTGTCGTATTTCTGACTCATTGAAATGGACTCAGTTTTTGTCGTGCCATGTGGAACAAACTCTACTTCATGTCTCTGCATAGATTCTGTCTCAGTTCCAATTTGCTGAGGAGAAGAACCGCTTGCTACGTGCAGTGGCTGGAGCTGGCCTGGACTCTCTCACTTCACTCAGGGCCAAGTGGGACAAACTGGAGCTTGTTATGGAGAGCCACCAGCTAATGATCAAAGACCAGGTGACATATACTCATCCAAAAAAAATTTCAGCCCCTGTTTTCCTGTCACTGACTTCTTCCTTTTCATGCATGGAACTTTCGTAGGTGGAGGTGATGCGAAGCAATGCGGCCAGTCGTATCGATGTCTACAGGGCGGATCTGGAGCGGTTTAAGGCCCGCTGGGACCAGCTAAAACCTAAAGATGAGATGCTTGAGAGTGGTGATCATGCCGCCCTGCTTGCATGTCTCCAGACTATCAGGGACAAACAGGAAGAGTTCCAGGAACTGGAGCTTGTGCGCTCTAAACTGCTGTAAGTTTATTTTCATTTGATGAACTCACATTTGTGTCAGTTTTATTCACTGGGAGATTTTGAATACATGCACATTTAGGGTGTGGTAAGTGAATAACTTTTATAAATCCTCTTTCAGTTCATGGCATTGTTAGTAAGTAAATCTGGTACAAGGGAATCACATTTATTTTAGTTATGGCCAAACGTTTGACTCTCCTATCCTCTCTTCAGTGAAGACTGTGCCTATTTTAATCTGGAGCCTCCAACTTTCTATCTGGCGGAAGAGACAAAAAGAGACATGGAGGAGTGCAGCCAGATGTGGGGTCTATATGAGGAGTGGCACCAAGGGTTCTCAGAGAAGGCCCAGGAAGACTGGATAACATTCAGGTAGGTGGTTATGTTTAGGCCTCATAGATCTTAACATTCACTTGGAGTTTTTTTTTTTTTATCATTCATATGTGTTTAGTCGTGCATTGATGACCTTTTGTTATTTACAGGAGTAAGACATATGTATTTGAGGAGTTTTTGTTTACCTGGCAAGACAGACTGAGAAAACTGGAGCAACCCACTGCAATGTCCATTAAACTACAAGGGGAAGTCGACAAATACAAGGTACAATGTAGTACAATTAAAGTAATATGTCACTGTCTTATTTTCAGTTTCAGTTCAAATATTCTTGTCTGCAAGATGTTACGAGTCCAGCTGACACAGAAAAATTTGGTTGAAATTTACTCAGCAAATGTCTTTTTGTTTCCTTTTTTTTTTTCAACTGCGTATCTAGAACATGGTTCCAGTGCTGAAGTATGTACGTGGGGAGCACCTGTCTCAGGATCACTGGTTGGACATGTTCCGTTTACTTGGCCTCCCAAGAGGGACAACCTTAGAGAGACTTACCTTTAATGACCTCCTTGCTGTGGCAAATACCATCATAGAGAAAGCAATGGAGCTCAAGGTTTGTACGGACACATTTATGGAAGTACATGTGAGTCATTCATTGAACCCTATATTTAATTGGAAATGAATCAATAAAATGAAAAGACAATATATCAGAAATGTTGACCCTTCAACTTCTGTTTTGGAAAGGGTTTGCTCATATTGAGAGATTTTAATGATGTGTTAGAAATCTAACAAGGCAAACAGGTGGTCCAGGACTAAAGCTCTTACCATCCACCCAATAGGACTGATGCAGAGGTGTGTGTGCTTGTGTTGTGCATTCCTGCAGGATCTGAACAATCGTGCTCAGGCGGAGGTAACAATCAGAGAAGCTCTGAGGGAGCTGGATTTGTGGGGAGCTGCAGCTACCTTCACCTTCACAGAGTACACAGACAGCAGTGGGCGCACTCTCACCCTCATCAAGGACTGGAAGGATATAGTGAACCAGGTAGACCTATAGACAGATAAAAAAGGAAAAAAAAATGGACTCACCTACACTGTATACAAAAATAGATTTGGTTCACAATGCCACACTGAATCACTAAAGTTGGATTAGGTAGTAAATTGCAGTTTATTTTAACTGGTGAGAGTTGAACATTTTGTACAAAACAGTCACGTCTGTATGGACCCATTACACTGGTTCTCACCTATGGCCCTCAAAAATCTTTTTGTATAAGGTTAATCCGAATTGACCCAGAACTGAGAGCGGGTTGTCTATAGGTTGTCTGCTATTCAGAAGGTAAATGATTCAAAGTGTCCCCAGACAAGATCCCGAACCCCAAGTACCCTCTGATGCATCCATCTAGGTTTGTGGGTGTGCGACTGTTAAAAATGTGTCTGTGGATGCAGCTTGCAGTGTAAAAAGTGCTTTGAGTCCAGGGTGAGGGTAAACTGCAGGCTTGATTGCAGCTGCTCGGCCATGGGAACCCATTCCATGAAGTGCTCTATGCACTGTTCTTGAGCTAATCTGAAGGCCACATGAAGTTTGGGGGTCTGTAGCAATTGACTCTGCAGAAAGTTGGTGACCTGTGTTTACTATGTGCTTGAGCATCCACTAAACCTGCTCTGTGATTTTGTGTGGCCTACCACTTTGTGGTTGAGTTGCTGTCATTCCCAATCGCTTCCACTTTGTTATAATACCACTAGCAATTGACTGTGGAATATTTAGTAGCGAGGAAATTTTATGAATGGGCTTAAAATTGGACAGGTGGCATCCTATAAATTTTAAAAATTCAAGTGGCTAATGAGCGTTTTCTTCTCATCTTGCTTTAGAATAGAATAGAATAGAATGCCTTTATTGTCATTATACAGAATGTACAATGAGAACAAATTTACATTTCTTCTGCAATCCTTTCTAGACTGGATTGTTTAAAAATTTCTATTGTGTTGACAATCAAATCTTTAGTTGCCTCTAGAAAAAGGTCGTAATATGCTGGGATAGGGTAGCACAAGATTGCTGCAGAGTATTCATTCGAGACATTTCAGTTGTGAGTCCGAGCTTGTCACGGTACAGATGACTGGCGCATGCGTTTTAGTGCTGTTAGAAGACAATTATCGAACTCGGTAAGCTGCATTTCTTCTTCTAGCTTTACGAATGATTTTAACATAAACACAAATTTATGTAAACCTGAGCCCTGAATATATATTATATGGACAAAAGTACTGGGCCACCTACACATTACACAAAGAGCACAGGAGCTGCTCAGCTATGGAAACTCATGCCATGATGCTCAGTTTTTGTGCTGATGTTAATGCCAGAGGAGTGAGTCAGCGGAGCGTTGGTGACTTTTACGCACTGTGCACCTCAGCACTTGGTGGTCTCACACTTTGTGGCTGGTTTCTGTGGTTTCTGCAAAACTTCCACTTTGCAGTAATGCCACTTATTGTGAAATATCCAGGAGGGAAGAGATTTCACAAACTGACTTGTTGCATCAGTGCCACACTTTAATCCAGTCAGCTCTTTGGAATGACCCATTCTTTCACAAATGTTTTTAAAGGCAGGCTGCGTGGTTAGGTGTCTGAGTTTATACGCCTGTAGCGTTTGCTACAAATGTGAAAGTGTGTGGCAATCTAGTGGGTCACAAGATGGTCAGGTATGGAAAGAAAGCAAGTGATGCTTTAACCATTTAATCATTTATACACACTTCTTCAAATGTTGAGGTCCATATTTACATGTGAAGGTTGCCCAGGTTTCAGCACACATGTGAAATATTAATGCCAGGCAGTTCAAATATAAGAGATAACTTTACATAATTGTTAGTTGGCACAAATGTGTCTTGCAGGCATATCTAGCAACATTAAATGAAATCTCAGGGGTTAGGAAACCCTTTTTGACCCCTCTCTGCTCATCCAGGTGGGAGATAATCGCTGTCTGCTGCAGTCTCTGAAAGACTCTCCCTATTACCGCAACTTCCAGGACAAGGTCAGGCCAGAGTGTTGAATCTATAAATAAACTTTGTTGTATTTCATTTTTTTATGTTTGGAAAAAGAACTTTTCCCGTGACTTTTTCTGAATTGCTGTAGGTTTGCATTGCTACATGTTTTTTTGTTATTTGTGGTTCATTCATATATTAACATCTAATCCTTGATGAAGAAACGGTGACAGCATTTACTCCACGTATATCCAGGTCAGCCTGTGGGAAGTTCGTCTGTCAGACTTGGATGAGTATCTGCTCAGTCTGAATGCCATCCAGAGGCGCTGGGTTTATTTGGAGCCCATTTTCGGACGGGGAGCGTTGCCCCGAGAGGAGGCTCGCTTCAAACGGGTTGATGAAGACTTCAGGTACAGTGTGTGTGGCTCTATATATAACACACAGGGAGATTCTGCCCATTGGGCACCACAGTGGTTAGCACTGTCACCACACAGCAAGAAGGTTTCTGGTTCAAACCCTGGCTGGGGCCTTTCTGTGTGGTGTTTGCACTCTCTATGAGTGCATGGCTTTCCTCTGGGTACTCTGGCTTCCTCCCACAGTTTAAAAACACAATTGTTCTGTTAATTATTGGTTCTAAATTGGCTTTGGTTGAGAGGTAGATAAAGTGAATAGAATAAAGCACTTAAGGAGGGTAAGGTTAAATGTGGCTTGTAGTCTCAAGCACTTTGAGTAGTCATTAAGCCTAGAAAAGCATTATTTAAATGCCAGTCCATTTCCAGTATTGCAAAATTTTTGTGTCATTCACATTAAGGCTAGAAGATAGAAAGTGTTAAACTGAGCATGAGTAGACATTTCCTCCCTGTGTGTCATAGGTCTATAATGTCAGACATCCAGAGGGACAACAGGGTTATTTCTCTGAGTTCGAGGGCTGGCATCAGAAGCTCCCTCGTCACCATACTGGATCAGCTGCAGCGCTGCCAAAAGTCACTCAATGAGTTCCTGGAGGTAAATATGCACGTATGAAAAGATACCTGCTTTCTTTCACGTGCGTTTCAAATATCACAACTACCTAAATGTGGTTTTGTGTGTGCATTGCAGGAGAAGCGTTCTGCCTTCCCACGGTTCTATTTCATAGGAGATGATGATTTGTTAGAGATTCTTGGGCAGGCAACCAACCCTAGTGTCATCCAGTCACACCTCAAAAAGCTCTTTGCGGGTCAGAGAAATGTTTTCTTACATTCTGTTCTTTGTTTTGTTGTTGCTGCTGATCTGTTGTGTTTTATCTGCTGTCGCTCTCTCTCCTCCGTGTTTTGCCTCCCTTGTCATATTTACTCATGTTGCTTGAATTTGCATTGGACACTGAAGTTAGTCTGCATGCATATTTCCTGTGCAGGCATCCACAGTGTTATATTTGATGAGCAGTGCCAGCACATTGTCGCCATGTGTTCTTTGGAGGGAGAAGTTGTGCCTCTCCGAAACCTCGTGCGCATTTCCAGCTTTGTGGAGGTAAAGCTGAAGAGTTTTGTGTTGGATATTTAAGAAGATGCTTGAAGCTTGTTTACATTTTTTTTTAACGCATTCAACGCAATGCACATTCTATTAATTTTAAACCGTTTTTCCTCTTTCTAGGTGTGGTTAAGTGAGCTGTCTGTGGAAATGAAGGAGACCCTGAAGCACTTGTTGTATCAGTGTGTGTCAGCAGCAAAGAAAGGAGCGGTGGATCCCTCTTGTTATCCATCACAGGTGCAGTTGTGTTTTTTTTTTTATATTCTTTAAAGTTTGTGATGTTAAAAATGGTTTCTTCTGCAGCATTAAACAATGTTGCATTTTTTTTGTGCAGATCCTGTGTCTGGCTGAGCAAATCCAGTTTACTGAAGATGTGGAAAAAGCTCTAAAAGAACAGAGTTTGCAGCAGTTGGAGGTGGAGCTTAACAGCAAATTAGAAGTCTACACCACAGTGGATACCAGCTCTGATGACACAGGTGAGGAGAAGGCAGCGCCATCATCCACTTCCCTTTCGCTCTTGTTGCTGTCCTTCTGTCACAAATCACCCCTGACACTCGTCTCCACCCTGCTGCATATGTAATTTGACAAAGATTTTACGCCGTATACCCTTCCTGAAGCAACCCTCCCCATTTATCCATGCCTGGGGCCGGCAATAGGAATACACTGGCTTGCGGCCCACCGTGGCTGGATTCTTTCTAATGCCTCCTAGTTTCTGTTTAAGCAAGTTTATAAAGTGGAACAACACAAGTTTATCACTTCTGAAACAACTTTGTGAAACATTTTTTTTTTTAAATTGTATGTTTGAAGTTGTAAATACATTTGCGACTGGAGTCCCCTGACCTCTAGTGGCCATTAATCAATTAACTAATTCTAAAAATGGCACGTACAGTTTTCATCCTTCATACTTATCTGAAGATAGCTAATGATGTGATATGCAAAAACGTGTATCCATCCTTTTTATTCCACTTGTCCAGTTCAGGGTCACACTGGTTTTGAAGCAGTGTTGATAATTACTCATCATCATCATCACTCATCAGTCATCTTCATCATTATCACTCAATCATCTAATATTTCACTCAACATTTGCTGGTTAAAGTGACGTCTGACATCAGTGTAATACACAGAAAGACAGAGGAAGTTGAGATAAACAGGAACTGTGCATTGCTTTTTCCCCACCCAAGAGGCTTTAAAATAGTCACGACTTTGCCCCGCACTTAAAGTGTGATTTTTTTTTTTTTTCTTTCTTTGGCCCAGTCATTTCTTCAGCAGCTTTCACAACCCGTTTCATGATTTATTTTTGTTTCTGTCCTCTCTGTGACTGTCCAGATACACAGTCGCTGCGTAACATTTGTAATGAATCTACATCAGATTCAGACCCAAATCTCAGGCTGGTATCAGTCTGATGAGAGTTTGAGAGGACTGATAAAATAATTCCAAATGAGTATATCACTCATAGTCTCATAAGAGGCTGCAAAAGGTCAGTAGCACCCTGTAATATTAGGCCAGACGAATTGAATGACCCCAGGTTGAATATGTGGCTACATGAAGAGTAACAGCGGACTTTACAGGACTTTTAAGATTTAAATACGTTTCTTACTCGTTCATGATGAAAAGCTTCACCATAACACCAACAGTGCCATCAAATTCCACATCTCTCCTGTCATTTTTGTTCATGCTTAACTTCAGTGAGTCAGCTAAAATTCAGTTTATGCCTGTAGCAGTTATTTCCATGATGCCATATGTGTAAATCACCAAAATATATGGCAGGATTGCTTACAGATTTCATTAGATAGGATTGTCACACTAGGTGCCGAGGTGTTGTAATATTGCATGTGCTGTTTGTTTTAGCTCTAAAAGCAGGCTCTGCAGTAATTCCTTGCTCGTGTCAGGATGGTGCCTGGGGAAGTTTTCATTTTGTTTTCCACTGAAAATGACAAACTGTGTCTAGTTGGGGAGTTTTTGACTGCTGCAAAATATAAAGGGTGCAAAGGCTCATTTTGGAATATTTCGAGTGTCAAATATTAGTTTTATCTTAACTAATAATATCTTACTATTGCTTCTTTATAATTAATTTTTGTGACGAGGTCACAAAATATAGCACACCATTGTGAAAAAGGGTTAAAAAAGGTAAAATTCCTACGTGATGCACTTTGTTTTAACACCGGTGTGTCTCAAGTGGCTGTAAAGTGCTGGTACTGATTAAAGCAGCTAAAGTAATGGCAAGAAAGATAATCGAATTACCCAGTCTGCCTAAAATGCCCATGAACACCATGGGGAGTGGAGAGCCATTTGTTGGTGAGGCAAGACAAGATGGCATGCATTCGCCAAGGTGTTTTGTATGCATCTGTAGCTAGGCGGACACTATTGATATACCTGTCAGCTGTGACACTGCTTTCTTCTCAAACCACAGTCATGCCATCATGTACAGTGGATGGTATCATCTGTGTGCTGAGATCAAGGCTGAAATGTGACACTGTGCTTAAAAAGATTCTGTAGTGGATTCGGTTATTACGGCATGTGCTCAGGTGCACATCTATAAACCAACTTCATTCATTCATTTGTATAATTATAGGCAAAGAGTTCAAAGAAAAATACACATGTAAATCAGACCCAGAAGCACTAGTGCACAAAGCATGGGCAACTTGCCCATATGTAAAGGCACTATTAATGCTGAATGGACTATACAAGTTTTTTTGGGTTTTCAGGAACATATGCTGCCTTCCAGGGGATGTCTTTTGGAGGAAAGGCCTTGCTTATTTGCACTGGATAATCCCATATGCTATACATATATTTTTTTACATATTACAACAGCATGGTTCTTTTGTAGAAAAGTCTGGCTGCACTCAAGAACTGACACCCTTCTGAAACAGTTGCAACATTATAAAGAAAATAGGGAGGATAGCAAGAATGTAAAAGTCAAGACTTAATGAGATGATCTAATCCTTTCCATAAATACTGATGAACAGCACAGTAATAAATGTCCCAGCTTTGTTGAACTGTGTTGCCTGAATCAGACTGAAATAAGAAAAAAAATCAACGTATATTTCTCATACGATATATTTCAGAATTTCTCAGTTTCAGGCCATGGTTTATTTAAATTCCATACAGCGTCCCACGTGTTGTGGAAACACTTGACCTCCAGTACACTGTGCTTCCAGAAATGAGGCTCTGTTATGACAGAAATGTGTTATTCGTGTCACTTTACAGATTATGTCACCCTATGCTTTGCACATGTCTCCTTGTACAGAGTCCAGTGTCCTGCAGTTGAAGCTGAAGGCCTTGATCCTGGATATTATCCATAACATCAGTGTGGTGAAGCAACTTAACCAGGCAGGAGTTACCAGTACTGACGCCTGGGCTTGGAAGAAGCAACTTCGCTTCTACATGGGACCAGACAAATGCTGCCGCATACATATGGTGGATGCACAGTTCAGCTATACTTATGAATACCAGGTGTGCTACAGTGCAGATGTGTGGTGGAAAACAGTCAGTGATGTTTCTTGTGCTGCAGTTAATCTTCCTCATTAAGACTGTTAAACAAAAAAATAAGCGTCTAAGTGGCCAGAGTCCGAGAGGAAATTATATCAAAATTATATTGAAAGTGAGGAAAGCAGCAAACATTTTCAGTAGGAAGTTGTACCGTGATTAGAAATATGTATTTATACATATGATAAATCGCTGACTAATTTTATAGCTATAGCAAAATCAGTATATACATGAGGGAAATAATATGCTATGTGCAGTTGTAAATTTGTGTATTAATGTGCTAATGTAAACAAGAACTTCATATAGAACTTATACAAGTCTGGTGGCTGGGTCACCTTGACGTCAAATAGTTTTTGCAGCGTGGCAGGCTGCAGTATCCTGCTGACGGGAGCTGTTGTGTAGATGCTGGTTGATCAGTGCATTTGAACCTCCTCTTTTACCTTTTGGGGGCACTGTTCACGCAGGTTTAAGGAGTACTGGTAATACAGTGCTATCTTACATTTCCTCCCTGCAGCTCTCTACAACCACGTCCGGACTCACTCTTACTTTTCTTTTCTTTGCCTGTCCATCATTCGTTTTTCATTTCTTTCCTTTTCCATTCTTTTAAACTCCGTCGTGCCCCTTCACCCATATCTTTAATGCCGTCTGGCCACCATCGCTTTCCTGTGCTGTCTTCATCGCTAATTTTCTTCTCTATCTTATCCCTTACTGCCTCCCAGGGGAATGCAGCTAAGCTGGTGCACACTCCGCTGACTGATAAATGCTACCTGACTCTGACCCAGGCAATGAAGATGGGGCTTGGGGGGAACCCTTATGGGCCAGCCGGCACAGGCAAGACCGAGTCAGTCAAAGCCTTAGGAGGGCTGTTTGGACGCCAAGTGCTGGTGTTCAACTGTGATGAGGTATATAGACGCTGCTGTGAAAATGGGGCTCAGCATCTAAAAATTTGTATCCAAAATGCCATTTTATTAGCCAAAAAATATTTGATCGTGATCTTGTAATGAAAACACATATGCTAAATAAAAGTCCAAGTAAACACATGTGAATACAATGTATCTAATATATGCAACAGTAGACACACAAAGACACTAACCTTTAGATTAGTACACACAAAGCATGATTGCTAATTGACTACAAAGACAATGCCTTTTTTGTTTTTTTTGTTTTCCAGGGTATCGATGTGAAATCAATGGGACGAATCTTTGTGGGGCTGGTAAAGTGTGGAGCATGGGGCTGCTTTGACGAGTTTAACCGTTTAGAGGAAGCGGTCCTATCTGCAGTTTCCATGCAGATTCAGGCCATTCAAGACTCTCTCAAACATCACAAGAGCACATGTGATCTGCTGGGGAAGGAGGTCAGAAAAGAAACTGATACAAAAAAGCACTAAACTCCAATTACTTCGGTTTCTCAACCCTCCCCCTCTGTAGTTTGTGCCTCTTTCTCTTGTCACAAATAACATAATATAGAACTAAATCTTTCTGTTTTAGCCACTGGCTTTCAGTCAAATCAGTCTCTCAGTAAATCAGTTATTTATTAATATATGGTGTGAGAACTGGTTTTGCTGTAATTCAGAAAGCAATCCATTAAACTCTACTCATGCCAATTTAAAACACAGTGTAATATAAAAAAAACGTGTCCTTCCTTTCTGTGTCCTCTAGGTGGAATTGGATCCTAACTCTGGAGTGTTCATCACTTTAAACCCAGCAGGAAAAGGCTATGGAGGCAGACAGAAACTTCCAGACAACCTAAAGCAGCTGTTCAGGCCTGTGGCCATGAGCAGACCAGACAATGAGCTCATTGCTGAAGTCATCCTCTACTCTGAGGGCTTCAAGAATGGAGAAATACTGGGACGCAAACTGGTTGCCATCTTTAACCTGGCAAGGTAGAATTGACATGATAACCTGTGTGGTCTTTTTGTCTGTGTGGTTCACAAAGTGCTGTTTTCTGTGTTTCATGTGGTAATATTAAATGCACTTTATGTTTTAGCATAAATAGAAGGCAATCGATTGATTTTTGTGGATGAACTGCCCTCTGCCTCCCATGACTGACTGCTGCAGACATTGCTACCGCCAACTGAGAGTGTGTGACGTATGTAAATGTGCCTTTATTTCTTTGTCCAGAGAGTTGTTGACTCCTCAGCAACACTATGACTGGGGTTTGCGTGCTCTGAAGACGGTGCTGAAGGCTTGTGGCAGTCTCCTGCAGCAACAGAGAAGGAGTCATGACAAGGAAAAGAGTAAGCCCTCTGGCTGTTTTTTATTTTATTTTAATATACAATATTTCTGTGAGGCATTTTTCCTTTTCCAATGTTGTGTCACGGAAGTTAGGAGGGGGCGCCAATATAGCTCATCGGGTTGAGCCGGCAACCTAAATGCCACAAGGCTGTTGCCTGGGTTTGATTTCACCCCGGGCCATTTGCTGCATGTCGTCCCTCTGCTCCCTCCCACCTTTCCTGCCCGTTCTCAAACTGTCCTGTTATAATAAAGGCAAAAAACAAAGAAAGAATCCAAACTTGTACATGTGTAGTACAAGTTTCATCAGAGGTTAGATTTAATACATTTTAAAAATACGAGGTACTAGGATTCATTATTTACATATGATCCTGGTTTTCAATTACATGAAATGACACCTGATTTTACTGATGATTTCTTTCCGTCTGAATCAGAAGTTGTGCTAATTAGTGAAATAATTTAGTGGGGGTGAAAATGAAACCTTTACTTACGAGGGAGCTGCACATAATCTGATAAATTGCCTCAAGTCACTTGAGTCAACACTGATTAAGGCTACCAGTCTGAAAATTATGGGCTCCACATGTTTAGTTTATTCACACATTCTTTACAGATGAGCTACAGTACTGTACCCAACTTCCTGACTAATCCTCTGGGTATTTTTTTTTTTTCTAAATGTCTTATTTATTTATTAAAGTTTTGCCGACTGCTTTTTCACCTACCCTTTTATCTAAATATTTTAACTGGATAAAGGAGAATTATTCTGTGGATGTGGATTGCAAATTATTTTAAGGTCTATTTCTGTGTGCAAGTCTTAGCATGTTTCCTTTGAAAAGTTGAAAAATTACTTTTCTCATCTGGATGCTCTCTTAAGGAGCTCTTGGCTGCTGTCTCGGCTAAAGAACTTTTTGCCCTGGGCTCCTCACACTCCCCTGAGTGCCCAGCTCCTGTACAGATGGACAATGACACCACCATCCCCTGGTCCAGTCCCATGACCACCAGGGCTCCAAAGCTGCTCTGGCAGAAGATCCTTGGATTAACTTTGGGAGCTAAACCGAAGGCCTTAGTCAGCTCGATGCCCCGTACTGGGACCAGTGAATGATGGTCTGTTATTGGTGGTAGAGGATGGTCTGCTATTACTCGGTGTGCTGATGTCTTTTACGGTTTTTGTTTAGGACACACATGAAACATCATGAGACATCAACAGGGAGCTACATATAGAAAAATCCAATAAACTTAAACTCCCAATAAACCCTTATCTCAAAAATGGAAAAACATTAATAAAAATATTTATCTAAAAAATAAATTAGGAATAAATTGGACTGTCCAGCACTAGATGGAGGCACAGCTTCAATGCAGTAGATTAACATGACCTCGCATATGGACATCAGAACGCAGCGAAACATTATAAACAAGAACAAACTGAACTGTGCGTACATGCTGTGCTACTCAGAGACGCTAGCTTGGTTAGATACCCATTATTAGGCCTGAATATTAGTCTTCTGCGCTGGGTCTTTGCGGGGCTACGTACGCAAGTGACTGACGTCTATCATTGCTGTGGCTCAGGAGGTAGAGCAGGTCATCTACTAATTAGAAGGTTGATGGTTTGATTCCTGGCTGCTCCAGTCTGCATGCCAACACATCCTTGGGCAAGGTACTGAACCCCAAGTTGCTCTTAGATACATCCGTCGAGGTATGAATGTGTGTGAATGTTAGACAGAAAGCCCTTTGACAGAGAAAACAGTGCTGGTATGCATGCATGTGTGTATGTATGTATGTATGTGTGTGTATATATGTGTGTATATATGTATGTGTGTTTGTGTGTGTACTCTGGAGGAGGCTTTAAAACTTTGTGAAAAGAGTCCGAAATAAGTGATTGGGTGCCGCTTTCAGAGCACACAATTGCAAATTGGTTTGTGGCAGGCAGTGGTTTGTGTTTTGTGGCAGGCAGTTTACTGCATTTCAAAATTATGCAGTCCCTAAATTATTTGTAAAGCTGGTGATAGGATATCTATGTAGAATAAAATAGAATAGAACCCTCTATGAATCATGTTATTAATGTGCACATTTATTTATTTATTTATCGGCAGTCTTAAGAAAGCCAGGAAACGCATCAGGAGGTTCCTGCATCTTAAACCGTGTGAGACACACTGTGATTAATAAATACTGCAGTATTATACTGCAGTACACTTTTGCGTAACATGCGTCTGTTGTTGCATTTGGTTGCTTTCACAGCAAATAAATCACAGAGGAGATAAACTAGATTAGCGACAGGCACCGCAGTTCCATTTTTGGTTCAGTATGTACTGAAGAAGGCAGGAGAGAGGTACAGCAGTGAGTGCCTACAGCCGTCTGTAAAACACAGTGAAGGCTCAGTCATGGTTTGGGGCTGCATTTCAGCCAGTGGTTTTGGGGATCTTGGCAAAATTGATGGAATTATGAACACAGATGAATAAATGCATGAACACAGATCCTGATCCACCATCAATGCCATCTTGAAAGCATCCGATTGATACATCTTCATTTTTCAGCACAACAATGATCCCAAAAACACTGCCGATGCAGTGAAAACATGCCTGGATAGAAAAACACACAATGAAACACTATCAGTCATGGATCAGCCTCCCCAGAGAACAGTAGTGAAGCAGCGCGGGGTCATCGTGACAGTGTGATTTTGCTCTGGTAACATCCCAGCAACCTTTTTGAGGTAGTGGGGCTGAAGTTCAGTTTGACAGACTTACATCGAAGTGATCATGGAAATCTCCAACCTGCTGCATGATTTGTACTTTCAATAAGCAGATCTTTGGAGTCTGTTGGTCTGAGCTGTGTAAGTTAGCAGATAAACACTATATATGCCCAGCTGATGAAGCACTTTGCTTACAGCTTCAATAAAAAGCACTTTTATTATAGAAGCTAAAACATACTCTGGAGGGCCATTCCAAAGATAATGGAAACTCCCTCACTCTGTGTCACATTGATCCTGGTCTGTTTGATAGAAACAGAAGGATACTCAGGATGAAATCTTGTAATAATTTGAAGTGGCAAGTGGAATACAGCCACTGAGCACTTTATTAGGAACACCAATGCTACAGTAGTTAGGACCTGCCTTTGGACTCATGCTGCTCAGGTCTTCGTAGAAAGGGTTTAATGAGATGTTTTCAACATTTATGCCTTAAATCATTTTTGTACCATTAAACTCTAGAGGCTGCTCCCTTTAGCGGTCTCCACAGCGGATCATCTGCCTCCATCTCACCCTGTCTCTAGCATCCTTTTCTGTAACACCAGCCCTTTCCATGTCCTCCTTCATTACTTCCATGACCCTTCTCTGTGGTCTTACTTTTTTCCTCTTGCCCGGCAACTCGATCTTCAACATCCTTTGTCCTGTTTCCACTCTCCCTCCTCCCTTGCACATGTCCAAACCATCTCAGCCTTTCCTCTCTAACTCTGTCTCGGTGCTGTTTTGGCCTCCTCAGACTTTTTAACTTCTCCATCCAGCTCAGAAGTAGATGAAGCTGTAACAGAAATCTCTACATGGTTTCCTGGTTTCTGATAGTAAAAAAAAAAAAAAAAAAAAAAAAAGGAAGTGCCAGCTTTTCTAAGTCTAGTTGAAAATGTACTTTTTGGAAGTGCTGAAACTGCGATACTGATAGCAACCTTTGGACCTGAGGGACAGAAAGTCAGAGGATAAGGTTACAGTGAAAATTTGACTGGTCTGGAGATGCTTATCCTACACTCAACAGAGATGCAATAAAAATGTCTGGCTAATCTGGGCCTCTCTGTGTGGATATCTATTGAATTCAGGCTTTATTGGGCTTTATTGTCTATCACTTTCTCTGTGCACATGCTGCGCTTGCCCTCTAAATCCTCCACTGCAGACATGCCATGAATTGACATTTAGCTCAAACGCTTTCCCTAAAAACTTTTCTCCCCTCGGGTTTTTCACTTATCTGTACTTTTGTCCTTTTGCATTCTCTCGTCCCCGAACACTTTGCCGGAGTGTTGTTGTTTACCTCTTCAGTATTTCTTCCCCAACTCCTTCGCCCCCCTCTGACCTCTTGTTAGCACTCTCTTTTTCTGATACCTGACTGTCGATGTTGCACTCGTCCCACTCGTTCTCACTCGCTGCCCTCTTTTTCTCACCCCCCAAGTCCCCTTCATGTCTCTTGTTTTCAATAACTTCCCCCACTTCTAACTTTGCTTTAGTCACCCTTTTCTTGATACTGTCTCTCTCTCTCTCTCTCTCCTTTAAATCCTTCCACCACCCACCTTTTATCTGTCCAACACACACACATTCATGGACACACTGTGTGCAACTCTTGTCTGTCGATGAGTCCCCAAGGTTTTCTTGTGTTTGTCTCTGTATGTAACCTGGCCAAGTGCTCCTCTCTGCAAAAGGAAAAGCGATCAAAAGTATTGACAGTCGCTTAAATCGTGACAAGCTTTGGTAATTAGCACATTTTTAACAGGGGACATTTGCAAGAGCAAAGCAATACTAAGCTTTCCTCACCTTGTTTTTATATAATTTTCTATCTTTCTTTGTTTTCTTTCAGCATTTAGTCTTTTTCACAGTTTATATCAGTTTTATAATGCTAACCATACTCTTTTTGAAGTGTTTTTTTTAATGCACTTATCCTATTTTGGATTGGAGTGGAATTTATATTCATTTCTTTCATCTACTTGCAGTTGAAGAGAGTAGTCTGGTAGTGCAGGCCTTGAGACTGAACACCATGTCCAAGCTGACGTTTTCCGATAGCTCTCGGTTTGATGCTCTGGTAAGAGATGTCTTCTCTGGGGTTGATTTCACCGACGTGGAGGACCAGATACTCATGCATGCATTGGAACAAGTCTATAAGGAGGCACAGCTTGAACTTATACCCAGCCAGGTGTGTATATGAAGCTATCAAATTTTTTTTTTTTTTGGAGGGGGGGGGGGGGACTAAATATACACATATATTTGCCATACATTATGTGAACAGATGTTTGTTAGAAAGATGGTAGAATGAAGTACAAAATCAGAGACAATTAAATAGAGTAATTGATGTCCCTTGCAGCTAAAGAAGGCTTTGGAGCTAAATGAACAGCTAAGACAACGTATGGGTGTGGTCATTGTTGGGCCCAGCGGAGCAGGCAAGTCCACACTGTGGAGGATGCTCAGGGCTGCTCTCAGCAAGACAGGCAAAGTGGTGAGTAGAGGGACACACACACACACACACACACACACACACACACGCACACACACACACACACACACGCACACACGCACACACACACACACACGACCTGAATACAGTATTTAGGACCTATGCTATAACCGGAAATATATGTATATAATATGAATCCTTTAAAATTACATTGTGCAAACTGTGAATTGCAGTGTTTTTCAGCATGTAAAGGATTATGAAAAACAACATTTTCAAAGTTAAAAAAAATTATGTCTTGATTGTCTTGCTGATTCAGATTTTTTTTTTCTTTTGGTAGGTGAAGCAGTACACAATGAATCCCAAGGCCATGCCAAGAAAGCAGCTGTTGGGACATATAGACATGGACACCAGAGAGTGGTCTGATGGCGTCCTCACACACAGTGCCAGGAGTGTGGTCAGAGAACCACAGGGTAAGAGAGTGACACCACTCAACTGGTGTGTGATTAACCAGATGTTTGACAGTGAGTTTGGGCTCATATTATTGACTACTTAAATTGAAAAGGTTTTTGTATTGCTCAGTGAACTGAATATATAAGATGGACATAAGGTTAAGTTTTATATGTGCATATATATTTAATAGGACTTTAAACTGATGATTTAAAGCATGAACTCATCAGGACAGTGTTTACAAAGTCATACTTAAAGTCATCAGCAGGGTTATTTTGTCATGAACTTTAGATAGAATCTGTACATAACTGCACCGCACTCGCGTCATTTTTTGGATCTGGAGACGATGTCCATCTTTTTTATATATGCACGTGATTCAGTGCACTGAAAGTAAAAGTTAAAATTAGCCTGTAGTGGTCTGTATTTGTTGTGCTGTGATTTATGTGCTGTATACATTTGTGTTTTTTAGAGGTGAACTCCTGGATTGTGTGTGACGGCGACATCGATCCAGAGTGGATTGAGAGTCTGAACTCTGTGCTTGATGACAATCGGCTGTTAACCATGCCCAGCGGAGAACGCATCCAGTTTGGTCCTAATGTTAACTTCCTGTTTGAGACTCATGACCTTAGCTGTGCGTCACCAGCTACCATATCCCGCATGGGCATGATCTTTCTCAGGTCAGTCAACCTTCGCAGATATAGCTTTAAGCATTAATTTCTATCAAATTCTACCTTCTCATTACTTGTCTTACTGGTGTTTTACTTCTCTTACTCACATATAAAGTGACGAGGACATTGATGTGGGTGCCTTGGTGAAGTCGTGGTTAAAGGGCCAGCCAGAAGAGTGTCGTGGTAACCTTGAAAACTGGCTGGGGGATTACTTCCAAAGATCCCTGGACTGGGCCCTCAAACAGGTCAACATCCTACTGCTGCACAGTGCCTGAAAAGCAGTCATATCTTTTCATTGTTCTGAATGTTAAGCACCATTTTTGTTCAGAAGCTGGAGCGGCGGTGCCGTCATTGTGAATTCACTGAACAACTCGCAGCACTCTTTTATGTTTTTTATGTTAGGACCTTCATCAGTTAGCTTCACTTGTACTTACTTGTATTTATTATGATATATTTAATTGCTAACATTATGAAAGTTCGATCAAATGACTTTTGAGCTTTCAGCTCAATGAACAGATTCGGTTATTATGTCTTTGTAATTTACATAATGCTTCCAGACTGGATTTCTCTTACGCTGAACTGGGTTATTTGAAAATCTTTATAGATCTTTGATTCTTACTTCTATATGACGTTATTTCTCTCTCCTGTCATCAGAATGACTTTGTGGTGGAAACTAGTTTGGTGGGTACAGTGTTCAATTGTCTGTCTCACCTCAATGCTGTGAAGGAGAGGGGCCAGTTCATCGTTGGTCTTCTGAGAGGTATGGGAGGAAATCTCAACCTCAAAACACGACAGGAGTTTGCTAAAGAGGTGAGGACCTCAGGGTTTTTTTTTTCTCTTTTGGTATCAGTAGAGTTTTATTTTAGGATTTAAATTGTATTCATGTCTTAATTGTAACAGATGACAATTATAAGGATGAGTAATCAAGTAAGATATAAGCCCTTATTGTTTCTGTTTGACTTTTTACTTCTGTAGTTGCTGAGCTGGGCCAGGGAAAGCCCACCAGACCCCAGAAAACCATTAGATACCTACTACGACTCTGCCAGGGGTCATCTAGCAGCCTATACATTCCAGCATCCTGAGGGTCTCACACTGGAGCAGTTCGCTCATACACACATGCTACCTGTGATTGAGACTCCAGGCATGCAGAGAGGTCTCCACGGTTTCTCCCCTTGGCTCACCACGCAGCACAGGCAGCCCTTCATGGTCGTAGGGCCAGAGGGTTGTGGAAAGGGGTAATTACTTCTGTATCCATACACAAAAACGCATTAAAATCATTTAGCCCTTCACAACGCCATGATTGCTGAACAACTGCTGCATTACCTTAAATTATCCTGACTTAAGATCAAATGGCATTCTGTGGACGCAAATCACAAAGAGATTATTTTTTATTCAATCCTCATGTTATTAGCCTTGTAGCAGAAAAATCATTGGTGAGGTCAGAGTGTGCATTGCAGTTTGTGAGACAGAGGCACTCAAAACGTGAATACTCAAAATGACACAATAATAATCGACACTGAAATCAAAGCTGCTTTTATTCAAGATGTGACCTTTCTTAAAGCCGCCGAGAGCTCAGAATCACGATTGAGTCTGTGGGTGTGTGTATGCGCGTGTGCTGTTTGTGCTTTGGGATTGTGTACGTGTAAACATCAAGTTCTGAACTGCCCCAGAGGTAATTGTGTCCCTCCCCCGGGGATGAAAGCACAAGGGTCACTCAGTTTGCCTTTTACACTCCAGTTGCGTGTCTCTCAGTCTTTTCTTTTCTCATCTCCTTGCCCTGTCTGAAAGATCACTGTGCCAGTGAGGCACAGGATTTGTCAACTTATTCTTCTGATAAAAGTACAGATTTTCTCATAATGAGTGTGCACGCGCATGAACACGTCATATTTACTCTCTTTACTTTGCCTTTGAGTCAAAGGGAAACAATGCTCTTCAGATCTCAACAGGTATTTTTTTTGTTGTTGAGTAAAGCAGCTGTGCTCAGATCAGCTTAAAAATGTATGAAGCTATGTGGTGTAAAACATTTAGGCATTTGGAGGAAACTTTGCCCTCCTCTGAGCTCATGTGTCACCTCTGTATTGCTTGACCATACTCTGCTTATTCTGTTTAGCATGCTGCTGCGGTACGCCTTCTCTCAGCTGCGTTCCACCCAAGTTGCTGTGGTTCACTGCAGTGCCCAGACATCATCGCGCCATGTCCTACAGAAGCTCAGTCAGACGTGCCTGTTGCTTAGCTCTAACACTGGTCGAGTGTTCAGACCCAAGGACTGTGAGAATCTAGTCCTTTACCTAAAAGACATCAACCTACCCAAACCGGACAAATGGGGGACCAGCAACCTCACCGCCTTCCTCCAGCAGGTAAAAGACAGATCAACAAGACAGAAAGAATGGCTGGAAACAGTTTTGATTTAAGTGCCCACTCTCAGAAACTAAGACTCTAACACTAGTTCATGTCGCGTTCACGTCACACCAGCGAAATAAACTGTATCACAATATATATTAAACTCTCCTTCAGGTGTTGACCTATAAGGGGTTCTATGATGAAAATTTGGAGTGGGTGAGTCTTGAGAACATACAGGTGGTGGCGTCCATGTCCACAGGGGGTGCTGTCGGGACCCATTCGCTCACACCCCGCTTCTCTTCTATAGTACGCATTTGTGCAATAGAGTAAGTACAAAGCAAGTGGCATATAACTGAATACCAACAGAATAGCACTTTGTCATTAATTTACATACATTATTCCAACAACACTCCTCACCTCTCTCTGTTTCTCTGTTTGAGCTCCTTCACACTTGGCAACAATTCATTCTTGTTATCCTACTGTTTACTCTGCCTGACTTTAGCTATGCAGACAGGGAGCAGCTGCAGACTATCTACTCGGCTTACCTGCAGCCAGTTCTCCAGCATAGCCTGGGCAGCCAGGCAGCCTGGGCCAGCACAGGGAAAACACACCAGCTGGCCGGGTCTCTTGTGCAGCTCTATGAGCAGGTATTGAATTTAACAGGGTGTTCGTTCAAGTTTATATCCACATTTGCAAAAACATATACTTTTCCTGAGATACAAAGAGCATAAAGAAGCCTCAGTGGAATCTGATTTGAATGAAAGTAATTCCAAATCAAATCCATGCTTGTTCCCCAACAGGAGGAGGAAATTTCCCCATATGCTGCAAAATAGCGCTCTTCAAGTTCTTGTATATTCACAAATACCCATTTTGAACTTCTGGGTACAGGTCACATATTCTCCAGTCTTTTCAAAGCACATTTGAAAAAAACAAACAAACATATATTACAGTTACATACATTATATTACTGACTATTGTGCATAACATGATACTCAGGAATGGGTTTAGATGAATACTGAGATTTTGCTTTGAGGATGATAGAAAATATCCCTCATTCGTTAAAAGAAATCTATGTTCTTATTCAACTTGATAGAAGCTTCTTACTTAGATAACTAACTGTGACATTTTGAAGTAATAATTTCATGCATTTGTGTACGCACTTAAGGGCCACTTAAATCACCTTTCATCCTCATTCTGATGCTCAGGTTGAACTTCAGCAGCTCATCTTGCCCATGTCTAAATGCTGCAGTGTGATTGGCTGATGACATATTTCTGTTAAGAATCAGTTGAACAGGCGTACCTAATAAAGTGTCTGTTGAGCGTCTATGTTACAGTAACACCTCTCTGTGTTTTCCACTTTCCTTTTAGGTTAAAGCCAAGTTCACAGTGGATGACCACAGCCACTATGTGTTTACACCTTGTATCCTCACAGAATGGGTTCTCAGCCTGCTGCGATATGACCTCACTGCAGGTAACCAAGTGCAACCGAGTGCAAGAATGCAGACGTATAAATATGTATGGGTTTTTATGAGGGTAAGATTTCAAATAACGCTACCCAAGAAAAATTAGGCCTTGTTTACTTTTGTAATGTGGGAACTGTCAGTGGTTTTGGCCCAACAACAGAAGGTTGAATTTAATGACCCATTGGGTTTCGCTGAGTAACATTAATAAGTCAGTTTTAATGCCAGAATTTAAAAAAAGGCAGCCCCAGATGGCTTAGTTACTCATCGGTATTCTTTCTGCTCAACTTTTTCTTCTTTCTATTGGCCCCTCTCTGGTTCCTCTCTCCTCTCTTTCCCCAATTCCTTTCTGTCATTCATCTGTCTCTCACTCTTTCATCATTCTCTCCCTTTGCTGTCCTTTCATCTCTCCTTCTGTCACTCTTTCTCTCCTTCTGCAATGTGTTCCTGCTGTGATAGTGAGTCCAATCATTTATTTTAATTAAACACCTCAGCGGAGAAACTTCCCTTTTCCTATGCTCATCAGTTTTAACTTCCTTTTTTTTTTTTCCTTTCTAAATTTTCTGCCTGGTTTGCTGCTTACCTTCTTTTTGGTATGTAAAAACCTTCTTTATATCTATTCTGTGGTGATTTATGTGCCTGTGGTGACTTTGAGCTTGAATATGATCCCGTAAGCAGGATTATGAATGTTTCCTAGCCTTGATACTGGTACTGGATCCTGACACACATGTATCAGTTTCAGTAAATGAATTGGCCAGTAAATAAATACACTTTCAGTAAAATGTCAGTGTAAAAATGCCCAGCATGAGGTCATTTAGAAAAACCGTGGATGCAGTTCTGTTTATACTCAGAAATGTACTTTTAAAATGCTTTTATATTAAACAAACCAATATTTAAATTAATGTCAGCTTTCAAATATTAATATCAGTACCTGCCCCAGAAATCCAGAATAAGTGAGGATTTACCGCCTTATCTCTGGTGGCAAAATCACCACAAGTGGATTTTAAGCCATGGGCACAAAACAAACAAACAAAAACAGCATGACAATTTTACATTAAAACTTTTTTCATGTTGTGGTTTTTACCAGGAAAACCCCAGAGTATGAACTCTGTCTGTGTTTGTCAGCTTACAGCATTTTCAGAATAATGTGAGACGCTGTCGAAACCAACATTTTATGGGACCTTAAATCAGGCTCGTCCCTCTACTTCTCTCTTTTTAGCTGGCAGCGCACTGCTGTTTGACGGGGAAATTCATTACATATGTGTGACCCAGGGAGGTGGTTTTGTCATACCAAGTCATGCCAAGAACAGTCCTTTGACTCATATTAAGCTCTGAATATGTCTGTGTAAATTCTCAGTCATTCAGGTCATGGTAGTCTTAAGAGCTTGAAAAAAAAAAAGGCCTCATGGATTATGGACACTCTTTCGAGGATGCCAGTGGTCACATTTTGGACCAGGAAGACGGATTGTTTGAAAGAGGAGTGAAAGAAGCCATTCATGTCCATTGTGAATGACCATCACTGAACAGAGGTGGTGGCTTACAGCACCAACTGTCAGCCACATACAGTGGTCTTGAGATCCTTTCCCAGGCCCCTCAGCCCCCACTCATACCTTACTTCCAGTGACCTCAATGGGTCTCACTGTAGTTTTTTTCTGAAACCGCTGGTGGTAACGACCCACACCTTTTTTCACAGCTTGGTTCATGGGAAGATGCACATGATCAATAGTGGGTCAGTGACCACATCCAAAGGGGACAACCCCCCCACTAGGGTTTAAATACCTGGGGCTCTCCACCTTTTCGTTTTAGAATTGAAAAAGCCTCTTGGATGAGAGCTGAAACATCTGGTGAAAGTCTAGTTGCCTTTTTCTCAAGCACTTAAACCCTGAGTAATATTGTGAATACTGTGAAACTAAATGCTAGGTTTCGACAGAGTACAAAATTCTCACTGTGTATTTAATGTTGGCATGAAGTCACCTCAATGTTTGAATTATCCTCTGTGCTAAACGTCATATAAAGGTTCTGATCAGGGGAAAAAAAAATTGAACAAAATCAAAAAATCTTAATTTGTGGGTAAATGTGTGCAGGTCTTTTTTTTACACTCTGTTAAATATTAATTTAAATATGTGTGTATATCTCTTGTGTTCCCTTTAGCTCAATCTAATGTGACAGACAGCGTGTTGGAAGTGGTAGCATACGAGGCCAGGAGGCTCTTCAGAGACCGACTAGTTTCCTCCAAAGACCTTCACACCTTTGATAACATCCTCTCCTCCATCATACGGGGGGACTGGGGCTCTGATGCTCTGGATAACATGACTGGTATGAGATAGTTGTGATCTTGGAGCTTTTTGACAGCTCTGCATACAGATTTGCGTGTGGCGACATCTCTGTCAATGGTCTGTTTGAATAATCTAAACTAGTCTGTAACTATTTCTTTTTTCCAGGTTGATTTGATTGCATTCAATCATGTTGTTAACAAGTTGTGTACCTAATAATGTTTCTTCTTCACTGATAATATGAGAATGGCATCTAGTATTGTCCATGCTGTACACAAGTTTCACTTTGGACACTTTAGAGTTTAAAAGATTAGCGTAAAAGATAAACCCTGACCCTAGCCTTTCATAACAGCTCACTGTAGTAGTAACAGTAATATGTACTGCATTTATTAATGCTCTTCACAGCAGCCTATGAACCTCTTGAAAAGAGGTAGTTATTGCTTGCATTCTTCATAAAAATAATACTGAAAAGCGTCTTAATTACAAAGAGGTAGAATGATCAAGGCTACTTAATAAATATAGTACAATAACACATCTATACCCAAGCATCTTGAAAATGCTTTTAAAAAAGGATACGTGACTTTTCATCACATCATGTCAAGAACCGACTCACAACAGAGGTTCCGAAGAACTGAGCAGCCAATAACATGTGCGTAGCTTTTAAATGCGTTCTGCATTTTCATCGAATCACCTTTCAGCTTTCCTTGTATCCTTAGCGACGAATGCCTCCTCCAAACTGTGGCCGGCTGCAAAACAGAATTTGGAAACTCAAATTTCTTGTGCAGTTTACTTATTTTGAAAGGCACAAACTAAATTCGGGAATATGATTAATATGATCACATGCAGTACCTGTTTGTTTGTTTGTTTGTCAACAACATTGTGCACAAACTACCCAGCCTCTTTTTTTTTTAGGAAATCTGGTGTCGATGTGAATCACGGGCAAAGGAAAAGCCCATTGAAGTTGATTGCAGATCTGGATCACTTTCTTTGAAATGACAAAATGGGCCATTTAGCCCTGATGGCAGATGCACTCTCTTCACTTCTTTTTTCATATACCGTTGATAGCTAGAAGAACACTGTCTATGCACTGTTTATTTTTTTTGTGTATTTTATCTTACTTTTGTAGACAGCCTCTCTATAATTTAACATGTCCACTAATAGTCTGTTATTTCCTGTGTGTGCAGACGGTTTCTATGTAACATGGGGAGCCTCTGAAGGGGCTGTGATTACTCCTGGCCAGTCTTTGCCTCCTCATGGCAAACAACTGGGGCGCCTGGACTCAGCTGACCTAAAACAAGTTATACAGAAGGTACGCAGTAAGAAACTGCTATTAGACTATGCACATAAAATGTTTTTACACACAGTGATACAGTAACTATGGGCATTTTCCCTTTGTTCTTTTTAGCTACAATACTCCTTATGTGTATATATATACTAATACAATAAACCATGTTAACTACAAGGGCACTCAGTAGAGCACATACCTTGCCCACCCCAAATTTTCTGTGTACCGATACTACACTGCAATAGAGCCTATCCAATGTTGTCATACTCAGTCATAAATCATTTTTAGCATTCTGGATCATTAGATTGTGAATCCTTCTTCCATCATGAACAGAATTTGCTCTGTGACAGAACTTATGGTCATGTTGCACCCTAATTCTTTTTAGAGGATTCTGACTTATCCTCATAAGTTTAGAGACAAATATGTGAAAACTTTGGTATTGGTATGATAGTTTGCTGATTAAAGCTTGAAGTTTCTACCTAATTAAAAAGTTAAAAGGAAAGGATAGTTTTTCTATAGAATGATGTATTGTGGACATTTTGGTATTGCAGCTTTGCTTTAGTCGTCTATAAACTTCTTTACTTATTTATTTATTTTCTGCTCCTGCTTTCATCTTCATGTCTCCCTCTGTGTTTGCATTTCTTTCTCTTTGTTTTCTCATTTTCACTCGATTGTATTTGCTGCTGTGCATCTCCTTCACCTGTGTGTTTATTCCGTGTCTTCCTCTAGGGAGTGGTGCTGTATAGTCGAGATAACAGAGAGCTGGATCTTCTCCTGTTCTGGGAAGTGTGCGACTTTGTGTCCAGGGTAGAGCGCGTCCTAAGCAGACCTGGTGGCTCTCTTCTTTTGGCAGGGCGGAGCGGAGTGGGTCGGCACACATCCACGTGCCTGGTGTCACACATGCATGGATACACATTGTTCACTCCCAAAATCTCCCGTGGTTACACCCTTAAGCATTTTAACAATGATCTCAAGACGGTAAGTGGATTTCTTTTATAAGATTTTATCACCTTTATACCTTAATAAATAATTGAAGAATGCTGTTAGAGATAATCACGCATTATACATTAATCCTACAAGCTGTACAGTTCTTTTCCCATGAATTCCCTGTCCGTTAACTCTCTGTTTGTGTATGTTTTTTTCAGATTGAGTGTCACTTGTAATTACCATTAAACATTAACAATTATTGATAAAATGCCATGTTGATAGATGTCTCACTTAGTGGAGGTTTAATTATAAACTCTGTCATCTCAGCTGGTGACATTCTGTTATATAATATATTAGTGTTGATACTGTATACTTAGGTGATGCAGCTGGCAGGTTTGGAGGGCCAGCAGGTGGTTCTTCTATTAGAGGACTATCAGTTTGTCCACCCAGCTTTCTTAGAGATGGTGAACAGCCTGCTGTCATCAGGTGTGTATTGTGTTTATGTATGTGCTTGCCTTATTTATATATTTATAAAACTATGAGTTTTGGGGACTCAAGAGGTTATAACTTAAGAGTTAATATTGAAATTGTGATTGCCATTCTACATATCTGTAACAGTATTTGCTTTGTGAACCTGTAAGTAGGTTGTGGTTTTTTGACCTTTGGGTTTAAGTCAGAGTATAATTTTCTCCCTGATTCTAAATTTCATGCTAAGCTAACCACCAGATTTGAGATTTGAGTGGCTGTTCCCTGATTTTGTTCATCATGTGTATCCAGTCAGGCCTATAAGTATTTGGACAGTAACAGTTTTTCTAATTTTACCTCTGTACACCACCACAGTCAATACATGATTCAAGTGACTTTCAGCTCTAATTCAAGGGGTTTACCAAAAGTATTAACTGCATTAACCACTTAGGAATTAAAACCGTTTTTAAAAGTAATTGAACAAACTACCATAATTTCAAATGTAAAGATTGTATTTAATACATGGATGAACATTCTTTGCATTTAATTACTGCTTGAAGTCTAGAACTCATGGGCATCACCAGGTGCTGTGTTTCCTCCCTTGAGGAGGCCTTTACTGCTTGTGTGTGTGTTGGTTCCTCTGCTTTCAGTTTTGTCTTTAGTAGGCAAACAGGTGGGAGCACAGCTGAAACTACTTACAGATGACAAGACAGGGGAAGTAGAACTGAACTCAAAACACATGAGATAAGAGACTATCACAACAAAACAGGAAATAACTAACAGTGAGACCAAGAACCAAACACTTGAACTTGACACAAAGACGCGCCTGACTTCATGCTAAGGACTGAGACGAGACAAAGCCAGACACGGAAACACGAATAAATGGGGATACACCAAGAACAGAACTTGATGTAAAACTAAAAATACAGAAGCATAAACTATGAGGGACTGTGTGGAAAAATGGCTGCAATAACAATGAATACTTTTGTTAAACCTCATGAATAACACCTGAATGTCTGCACGTCAATCATATCTTTATCATCCATCCATCCATCCATCCATCCATCCATCCATCCATCCATCCATCCATCCATCCATCCATCCATCCATCCATCCTCTTCCGCTGATCTAAAATCGACTGTTGTGGCGTACACCGGCAAAGTTACAAAACACTGTATCATTGTCCAAATATGACCTGACTGTAATCATGTAACTCTCAGAAAGAAAGCAAATACGTGTGTCTCCTAAAATTGCAAACCATTCATATAGTCTGTGTTCGAATATAGACCGTGTAGAGTTTTTTTGTAAAAATAATTTTATATTCTAAGGTTGTAGGTAGGTCGTAGTTCTAATGTGTCCCTGTGACATGTTTCAGGTGAAGTTCCAGGTCTGTATACCCCTGAGGAGCTGGAGCCGCTCCTCTCATCGCTCAAAGATGCCGCTTCCCAGGACGGCTTCACCGGACCACTCTACAACTATTTCTCTCACAGTCAGTACTTTGTGTTTAAAGACAGCATGGTCCTCTCCCCTCTCTCTCTGTGTTGTTCATTATTTCTTCGTTAGGCCCTCTTCTTACTTTATTGTATGTGTCATTTTTTTCTCTCACAAAAATAGTTTTATCTGTTCTTCTCTTGGATTGGATCTGACTGTGTTCTTCTGCCTCCCTGCTGTGTACTGTTGTCTGCACTGTACAAATGGTGCAGTGTCACAGAGGTTGCTGCTAGTGAATCAAATCAATAACTATTATTGGCAAAGTAAACCCACTAAAGAGCTTCCTCCTCACCTTTTCTGTCCAGCTCTGGCGGGTCCAAGTTGAAAGAGATGCTATCAGTGACAAATACTAATGCCTGTCTTCACATTGTCCCACACCGTGTCCGTATGTCGTCAACATTCCCTGATGAATTCCCTTTATCATTTTCTAATATCCCACTCAGGAATCCAGCAGAACCTCCACATTGTTCTGATCATGGACTGCTCCAACTCTAACTTCACTATCAATTGTGAGAGCAACCCAGCTTTTTACCGCAAGTGTTCTGTCCAGTGGATGGAAGGATGGTCTGAAGGCAGCATAAAAAAGGTTAATATTAGAGCAACACTATCAAATCATCATAAAGCTCACACTAGGCGTTGAGGATGCAGACTTGCAGCGCATGTTCCAGTCAACATTTTAAAGACAGACCTGTACAGTTAGCTTTTACATTAGCCCTAAATAATACATTGTTTTTCTGTTGTAGTTGTAATTTTAAAATTGAAAACTCAACTCCTACATACAGTTTAACTTCACAATTTAAAACTGCACGTGTTATTTTTCAAAAAGCAGGGTTTTTGCTCCCATTTTTATGCACACACCAGTTCTTTTTTTGCAAAATTTTCTAATCTGGTAAACGAATTCCTCGTAAGATTCCCGAGCTGTTGCTGGCAAAAACCGAACAGGGAGGGGAGGAGAGCGAAAGCGAAAGGGGCAGCAAGAGGGGAAGCTCAGGTAAGCACATGTATATTAAGCCACACTCCATGAATAATTGATGAGCTCAGTGGATGGATTCATGTATGATCGATGACTGAATGACTGCTTGTATTGTAATTAGTTTGTTTGTTTTATCCCTGTCATTTTCCTGCTTAATTACACTGCACGTCAGTGGGCTTAGTTGATTTTTTTATTTGGTTTATTTCCTCTCTTATAATCACATAATTTCGTCTGTATTTAAAAAGTTGTCAGATAGTCGGTAAATATGCAGATACAGATTTGTGTGCACGAGAAGTGCTCACCTTTACAATTTGAGTAACTTTAAAATGGGTGTGATAACAAAGTGCATTTGAGCCATTTTATAGAACCAGTGCACGCGCCGTGCTATAATATGACCTGCTCGCTGGCAGACTGAGATGCTTAATCACATTGAGAAGGGTTAAAAAAACAACAACAAAAAACTGGTAGATATTTGTCACACTTAAATGTTTCAGACAATCAAAAGAAAATTGATTAAACAAAGATAACAGACCTAAAACAGGCTGTTCATACTGAAAACCCTCCAATGTGGCTGAATTAAAACAATTCTGCAAACAAGAGTGGGCCAAAATTCCTCCACAGCGATGTGAAAGACTCATTGCCAGTTATTGCAAAAGCTTGATTGCAGTTTCATTTTATGTGAGATCACATAATATAAATTGTATGCCATTTACTGTAATTAACAGGAGATAAATTAAGATGAATTTGAAGCTTATTAAACATATTTACTGACTTTATATTTTTAGTTTTTGTATGTTTAATATTTCTGTTTGTGCATCTTTTGTTTTTTTTTGTTTTTTTTACCTGTGACTCTCAGGAGGGCCTGGGCTGTACCAATTGTTCTTGATGGTCCACGAGTCATGTCGCGAACATGGTGCAACACCTAGCAAGTACATGGCCTTTCTGCATGTTTACAGAGCGCTATACAACCGGAAGCAAAAGCAGCTTACTACAAGACAGCAACATCTGCAGGTAAAATTACAAGTGTACCAGGTGGTACATATTTATAAATGTTACTACCATGTTATATGAGTTTTGATCCTGCACCCATCCTATGTAGTATTTTTATTGAAAGTTGTACTTTGACACACAGATGTGAAAGAGTAGAATTACAAAATAATTTAAAAAAAGTTGTTGGTAAACACTGCCAGTGCAAAGTCCGGTGAATCTATAAAAGTTCACTCGCCCACAGATGAAACAACACAAGTGGACTGAAAGATTTTTGCATTACTTCTACAGTAATATGTATTATGCCTACAGGCAGGCGTGTCTAAGCTGAACGAAGCGAAAACATTGGTTGATGATCTCAAGAGGCGGGCTGCAGAGCAGAGTGAACTGCTGAGGACTAAACAACAGGAGGCAGATTCTGCCCTGCAAGAAATCACAACTTCCATGCAGGTGTGTATGTTTGTGCTGCTAGTTTATGTATGCTTGTGACCGTGTGTGGGTGTGTCTCTGTGTGTGTAGATAAATGTGAGACTCAGTGGCAAGCAGGACAGTCATCCTACAGGGCTTTATGTCTCTTCCAAGTTATTTCTCTTCTCTTCTCTTCTCTTCTCTTCTCTTCTCTTCTCTTCTCTTCTCTTCTCTTCTCTTCTCTTCTCTTCTCTTCTCATCTTTGCCTCTTTTTCATCTATAGTGTATTTACACAAGAAACTTTCTGCCTTTCCCATGGCGATATCCTCCCTGCTGTGAAGACACTATTTATTTAGTTTGTGTATGTATGCGTATCTGTTTGTTTTGTGACTTTCCTTTCATTCTCATCTCCTGACACCCCCATTTCCATTTCCTCCTGCTGGGTCTGTCTCGAGGATGGGTGGTTGGATGGATAGATGTGTGGAGGAGAAAAAAGGAGATGAACCTTGTTCATTAGTTACGATATCCTTCTATCTTTCACTCTGTGGGGATTGGGCTTGTTGAGTTAGAGGGAGGGAGGAAGAAAGGAGAGAAGAGAAACAAAAAAAAATAAAAAGAAAGAACTGTCAGAGGAGTCAGTTTTGCAGTGTGATAATTAAGAAGTAGACTCATCCCTTTGGTCTGTAGTAGCTATGTCGCCTGTGGGGATGGAGACAGCAGGGAAGGAAAAATGAGGAACACTGGAACAATGATGGGAAGAGTGTAAACAAAATAGTTGGAAGAGTAACTGAAAATGGAAATATGAAGATGGAGCAGAGAGCAGGATTAAGGCAAGTGGAGCAGAAATAAGGAATATATGTGATATATAGCAAGGGGCTGAGCCTTGACCAGCCTGGACTATGGAAAAATTAGAGGGATGGGGAGAAAGGCAATCATGAGCTTTAGCTTCGGATGAAAATGCGATGTGATAAAAAATTTCAGGTACAAAGAGGTCAGAGAGAGGAGGCGTGGAGAAATGATGCTGCCAGACATTCAATTATAAATTCAGTTGCTAAACTTCTGATTGAGGCAGGGCTGCATCTCCAGATTAGACTTTTTTTTTTCTTACTGAAGTGCAGGGTATAAACCATTTTTTGGGCTTTTCCAGAATGCCAGTGACCAGAAGACTGAGATGGAAAAAATAAAAGGGAAAATGGCTCAAGAAGTGTCCAAGATTGAAGAGCGAAAAGCCAAAATAGACGATGAGCTGAAAGAAGTGCAGGTAAGCTGTCTGGTGCCTGTTATTGTGAGCATGCCCATTTCTGTCAGTTACTAGAAAACAACCCCCTTTCTAGGATCGCAATCCCCATTGTGCTTATCCTTCACGTACTTGTGTGTCTCTCCCCTGCTGCCCTCTAGCCTTTGGTAGATGAAGCAAAGCGTGCAGTTGGAAACATCAAGCCTGAAGCGCTGTCTGAGATCCGCTCCCTCCGCATGCCTCCCGATGTCATCAGAGACATCCTGGAGGGGGTACTGAGGCTGATGGGCATCTTTGACACCTCCTGGGTCAGCATGAAGAGGTGTGAGGAAAGGAATGGGTAGAATGTGTAAAAGGATGGGTAGGAAGATGAAGACTTACGCTGCTGGGAGTAATTAAATTGATGAGGATCTTCAACACCTCTTGGGTTACCAAAAAAGAGGCATTAGGAGGTGATGGGGTGTTAAGGGATGGGTGGGAAATGAGGAAGAGAAGGGAAGGGCAAACAAAGCCTTTCTGCGCTGCTAATGAGTCAGTGTAGTTGTGTGTGTGTGTGTGTGTGTCGGGGGGCTGTTCATGTTTAATTAGGAATTTTTAAAAAAGTCTCATATTTTAGGCTTGAATTAACATTCAACTCTCCACTTTACGGGTTAATTTCATCTCTCTGTGACGATCACTTCTGTACTTGGCTTGACTTCTATGTAATGTTGATCTCACACACAAAAACTGCTCTCTTCTTTAGCTTTCTGGCCAAACGTGGTGTGAGGGAGGACATAGCTACATTTGAAGCCAGGAACATCACTCCTGACATTCGCCAGAGTGTGGAAGAGCTACTCAACAGGAACAAGGCCTCTTTTGACCCTAAGGTCTGCTAGCAATAGTAGCAGAATCCGAATTCGATGTGCTATTGGAGGATATTATTACCTCTTGAGTTTTTTTCTTTTCCTTTTTTGTTTGCTTGTACTCTAAAGAAGTTATTGTGGCTGTTGATTTGTAATGCTGTTGTTGTTGCATGCAGAATGCAAAGCGTGCAAGTGCAGCAGCTGCTCCCCTGGCCGCCTGGGTCAAAGCCAATGTCCAATACTCCCTCGTCCTGGAGAGGATAGAGCCACTGGAAAGGGAGCAGGCTGGACTTCTGGAGTAGGAATACACACACAGTCACCACTCCAGAAAACACTGAAGATGATTTAGATTGTGTTTTTCAAATTGTAATAGGCCGTATGTTTATGTTTTGCTTGGTTTCATAAAGTACTTTTCATACAGATTACGTGCTTGTGAGCAAACTTCTGATCACTGGCTTCACCTATTTCTGCCCAACTAACTCTCACTCACTTTCTCTGAGTTCTACATGCACTAAATGATGCATACAATGATGCTATTCATGATAAACATAAATAAATGCGTGTGTGTGTTCTATGTGTCCAGAAACCTCAGGAAAACTGAGAGTAGGAAGAATAAACTAGAGGACCAGCTCAGCTCTGTTGGAGCCAAAGTGAATGAGTTGAAAGAGAAGTATGCATCCTTCTTACATCCTTCTTTTTGCTTGTGTAAACATGTAGACCTGTTTATTTGTTGACGCGATGATGAGTCTATTGTTGTCATGGAGGAAGCTGCACCTGTTACATTTACAATGTCTCAGGTAAATGCTGCATTACATTTCCCTACTGTCTGATGTTTTTTCTTGCTTCTTGCTTTCTCTACAGGTTTCAGTGTCATACTGCAGAGGCAGCTAAGTTGGAGGCTGAGGTGTCAAAAGCTCAGGACACGATCACTGCTGCCCAACAGCTCATATCACAACTGGATGGAGAACACACACGGTGGAATGCACAGGTAGTTTGATGTATGGGTGTGGGAGGTTATACACATTTACTCAAAAAAGAGGTTCATTTACCATGTAAGAGCAACAGGAGCCGTGAGTGTCTAAAGGGGCAGTTGTGTGGGTGTGTGTGTGTGTGCGCGCGTGTGTATGACAGGGGGATGGATCCTGCTGTCTTGGGTCCCTTCTGGCTGTTTTTACTCCTCTCCACAGCATCTGTCTGCACCTTAATTAAAACACTCAATCTCTTCCTGACATACTCGCTCGTACACACACACCCACGGTCTCACTGCCTCCCTCAAGGACTACACCAGAGAGCCAGTTTACTCTCTACTCACGTATTACCATATACTCTCGCATGTACACACATACACTCACACACTTCATCCCTAACTCTTTTTAACACTACAGTAGCTGTAGGTCACTATACATTAATGCCTCTGAGCTGTTTTAGTGTTTCACAGGAAGGGAGAACCAATGAGTCAGGTGTACACTGCTACAAAGTAAGTGACACAGATGCAAGTTTTAAAGGAGATGTATCATGAAAAATCTACTTTTTTAGCCCTTAAATACATTTTGTTGTGTACTTTGAGTGTGTAGG
>JAVDPK010003079.1:210732-239597 GCA_034780415.1 Cichlasoma orientale | reverse complement strand
ATATATAAAATTATTTTTTTTTATATTTATATATATGAATGACAACACAATATGTTCATTTTGCTCTCAACATGGCTAATTTGCGTAGCTGTGTACAGCCAAAGGCCACTCAAACCTGATTGGTCGATACTACTTGGACAGAGTATAAACAGAAAGCAGAAACCTTCCGATGCTAAAAGTCTCACCTTTCACCTACAGATTCCACAAACTCATATGCAGATGTACACCCACTACACCTGTTCAACTACTTGTTAATGCGAATAGCTAATCAGGCAATTACACGACAGCAACTTAGTCCATTTAGGCATGTAGACATGGTCAAGACAACCTCCTGAAGTTCAAATTGAGCATCAGAAGAAAGACAATTTAAGTGACTCGAAACAAGGCAGATTGGCTCGTCTGAGTATTCCAGAAACTGTAACCATCTCTAGTGGTTACAGAGAATGGTCTGAAGAAGAGAAAATGTCCAGTGAGGAGAAAGGCCAGACTGCTTTGAGTTCATAGGAAGGCAACAGTAACTCAAATAACCACTACTTCTGAACTAGTGGCTTAGTGCTTTTCGTTCTTTTTCCACACTGCTAATCTGGCAGCATTACACCTGCTCCTTTTGCTGGATTAAGCTGAGTGCTTGTGCCCCACTGCTACGCCACTTATCGGAATCTTACCTCTTCAAATTGGCACAGGTAATCTGTCCTGCAGCCAATTAGGATTTCTATCTGTAGCTTGCTTGGTCCCTCTTAGCCCAGCGGATGGCCGTGACAGATGCTCATTGTGTCTTGGCAGTTAACATCTAAGGCAGGCTCTAACAGATGATGCTTGCATCAGCTGCAGCTGCATGCCATTAGCTGAGAGGACTGTGAGCCTGGCCTGGTTTGACCTTTGCTGAAGCTCACTTGGCCCTTTCAGGGCAACCTGAGTTTAGCTCCCCTTCAGGCGCTAAGTGCCACAGCCAAACCCAAGGGGATGACACCCAGAGCAGGAAAAAACAAAAGGGGGTGAGGAACAGCTGGCACTTAAAGTACACACACTGGCCTCAGTGAGTCTGCATGGGTTAAGACCATTTTCGTTAACCTGGGGTCCTTCTGCTGCTTCCCCACCAAACAGTTGTCGGCGGTGACTCGTCTCCTTGATCCTCCGTTGCAAGCCAAGGAATCTCTGTTAAGGAAACAGTAAGCCAGGAGGAGCAGGGGGAGTCTTCCCTCCTCTTGGTTCCTGGTTCCCATGGGTCAGACATGGATTCCGTAAAGGATTCTGAGAACATTTATTCCTCAGTGAAACAAGCCATTCAATTAGCTATACAGCTTGGCCTGGATGCGGCCCCTGTAGAGGCTGCTCCATCCAGTGCCTTTTTCTCACGCGCTCCTCAACATTCTGCCTTCGGGGTTCCTCCGTCTGTTCCCTACATTGACAGGGTCCAGAGATGCTGGCCAGACCCCAAGGCATTTGCCCACTTGCCAAGTGACTGTAGGTCTCTGGCAGCTATGAAGGATGATGCCCAGTATGGCATGGACCAAATGCCTGCTATTGATGTCTCTATTGCTTCTCTGATAGCATCTCTAGATAAATGCCTCAGGCCAGTGCCCACAGTGTAGAATCATTAATGACCTTACTAAGAGTTGTGATATAGCGACTTGGATGGGAAATTTCTTTCCTACCTGGTTCTAGCTCTGTCCCAAACTCTCCACACTGCTGATGTTGATGCCTTGACAAAGAGCTTGAGTGATGCTTTGCTCCACTCTTTTGCTTTCATGACCAGAAAGCTTGGCAGACTGATGTCTACTTTGACTTTGGCATGGCAACAGGTGTGGCTTACCAGTGAATACAGTCATTCAGGTGTCAGCCTCGAAGGTTCAGTGGGGTCTGGATAATTGTTGCCACAGATGCCCTGAAGGCTCTTGTTCAGGACATCTATTCTTGGGAAATTGGGGCGCTTCTGGAGAAAGACGCTATCAAAACTGGACACATTTCAGTTCAATCCAGGGGGGTTTTATTTAACTTACTTTCTTGTTCCAAAGAGGGACAGTAGTGCCACAGAGTTCAAATCATCTCAAACCGGTTTCTCGAATATGAAAATGAGTTCACAGTACTCAAATGAGATCAGTCACCAGATCTTGATCTTTGGAGTGTGGTGGAAAGGGAGATTTGATGTGCAGCCAACAAATCTGCAGCAGCTGTGTGATACGGTGATGTCAATATGACCAGATCAAAATGTCTGAGGAATGGTTCCAGCACCTTGTTGAATCTGTGCCATTAAGAATTAAAGCAGTTCTGATGGCAAAAGAGGGTCCAACATGTTACTAGCATAATATACCTAACAAAATGACCAGCGACTCTATGTCTATTGTAGGCATATAATTTTACACACATTGTAATGACAATATGCAGCTGAACATCAGATTGTTGCTGGGTAAATGCTTAACATACTTCCTTTACTTTCAGGCAACAGCTGAACAGAGCTTAATGCATGCACGATAGCATTGCTGTCAGAGAAACATGCACACATTGTTGAGAGACATTGTGGCACTCATCCTAATAATAATTTTGTTTTTGTCTAAGGGAAATCGGAAGACACACACACACACACATGCACACACAAATACATACACGGATACGAAGATGTCAGTGCTTCAGTGGTACTAGACATGTAATTATTCTTGAATTGTAGGAGCATATTTGACTTGACATTTCCATGCTCTGCTGCTTTCTCATCTATTTTATTTGAATTTATTTGAATAAATTTTATCACTTGATTTCAGAGAATAGATTCCACAAGATTTAGTGAGAGAGTCATGGCACCCGATGAAAACTTAAATAAGACACAATGAACAAAATGCCCCACATGAGGCCTTGTACAAACAGCTTGTCTTTTCCTTGCAACTTTTATCAGATCTGAGATTTTTGTTTCCAATTAACAGACACATGCAAGCATACTCTTTCTTATGTAATCTAAATCTCTCACTGATCTCTTGCAACCTGTCCATCTGTCTTTTTCTCTGAGTCAGACCTTGGCTACAGCTCAGGGGAATATTCTGGAGAACAGGGAGCTAATAGACAGCCTGAACCAGACCAAGGCTAGCAGTGCCCTGATCCAGGAGTCACTACTGGAATCACACAGGCTGCAGGCATCCTTGGACCAGGTACTTCAGCCACACACAAACACACACAAAGGCTGTTAAAATGCCATGTACTTGCCATTTGACAAGTTCATTTTTTTTGATTGAGTTTTAAAAATTAACATTACGTATTTTTCTTCAGTATGTTGTACTGCACATATGTTGAGACTGCACATATGTAAAAGCCGAGGCATATTGTAGATGTATTAAATAATCATCCTCTAGGGTGCAGTGTTACACCAGAACAGATTTTTTTTTAAACTTTATTCTGTTTCTTGTGTATTTTCTCCCCAGTTCCTTTCTCTGTCCCATGCACCTCTGTTTTCTCTCACATTTCCTCTCTCATCATAAGTCATTGTGTCTGTCCTAATTTATCTCTCTCTGTTCTTCTTCTTGGTTGAAATAAACACTTGAAATTACTTTTCTGCACACCTATATTTTCTGCATATCAGTCCCTTTTTCTGTGTTCATCCATCTAACTCTCTACATCATATGTGGTACTTATTTTGCTGTTTCTTGGTTTCTTCTCTTGTTTCTTTTTGACATTGTTCTCTCTCTCGCTGTCTCTCTCTCTCTCTGTCTCTCTCTCTCTCTCTTGTTTTTATTTTAGGAGCGGGATGCCTACCTACCTCTTGCAGAGAGTGCTAGCAAGATGTATTTTGTTATCACAGACCTGTCAAAGATCAACAATATGTACCGCTTCAGCCTTGCCTCTTTTCTGCGCCTCTTCCAAAGGGCTCTTCAGGCCAAGAAGGTGACTAAATACCTTGCAGCTCTTACAGTACTCCCTATTTCATACATGTTTCAACACACATTTCTTTAATGGTTGTGCTGTAATATACCTTTGAGGTGAAACCTGTACCAACAAAATATTTCCATGCGACTAGATTTTATTATACAGACTCCAAGTCATGGGATAAAGGATAACATAGCTTTACATCACATGCCCACAATAAAACTTTACCTGGTTTTACTGTGGGAGGAAGAGAATCCACCCAGACGCGGGGGAAAGATGAAAATTCAAAGTTTAAATACATTGGCCAGCTGCCAAGTGGATTTGAACTTGGGTTCTTTTGCTGTGAGACAACGGTGCTAACCACTGCACCACTGTGTAACAATTCACAGTATACTTATTTTCAATCATGCTGTTTTAATAATATGCTAGCTGAATGATGCTAAGGCGGTTCAGTGTAGTTGATGTTCCAGGGGAAATGGCTTGTGGTATATGTTTATGAGTGAAATAGAATAAGTTCAGCTTCAAAGAATAGTTTGACATTTTGCAAGATGCATTTATTTAATTTCTGGCAGAGAGTTGGGTGAAAAAATTGACACCTCTCTCTTTTCTGTCCTCTAAATATGAAAGTACAGCTGACAGCTTGTCAGCTTAGCTTAATATAAAGACTGGAAACTGACCTAGCCCCCGCTCTGTCCAGCAGTTACAAAAAACAGAGCCTCTAAACTACCCGCTAATTAACACGCTTGTTAGCCTGTAGATGCTCTCTCTGGTTGCCTGGCAACTGCTGAGACGCTGTACTAGGCTAGAGGTTAAGATCAAGGCAGCACAAAGGGAAGTTAGCCAGCTGTCAGAACTACAGAAAGGTGTGATTGAAAAAAAGGGTGCCGAAGAAGTACAACAGGCTGTCCATACCTGAGGCTTTAGAAAATGCCAAGCAAAGACTCACAGCCTTGGCTAACAGCTTGAAGAGGCATACCAGAGAGATACAAGCCAGGAGAATAAACCAGGCCCCTGAACCATCCAAAGTATACTCTCAGTAGCAGCGGAACAATATGAGAACAAAAAAAGAAAGAAAACCTGTTACTCAATGTGTCATGGTCCTGAGGTCCCTGGACCCAGCGTTTTGATTTGTATTTAGTTTTGACCTGTTTTCCTGTCCTGTGTCATTTGTGTGATGATGTTCACCTGTGCTTCCCTGCTGTGTCTTGTTCCCTCATCAGCCCTCGTGTATTTAAGTCCTGTGTTTTCCCCTGCTTGTTGTCGCGTCCTCGTCTCTGTGTACTCTTCTTCGCTGTGCCTGTTTATGGTTCCGAGCCTGCTCCTTGTGTTCACCAGCAAATAAGGCTGAGTTTTGACTTTAATCCGTGTAAAGTGTCCTGCATTGGGGTCCTCATCCTGCCTGCCACACAGCGTTTCATGACACAATGCCTCACAGATCTAGAGCAATGACATTGGAATGTCATTCGGACTGGGGAAATGTCGTTGGATTGTTACAAAGAAAGGGAAGGTAGTCATAACTGATTTCACTACCAGAAGGTAGCATTGCAGACATTGAGGATAGCTACAAGTACCTTGGAATCTCATAAGCAAATGGGAACCATGTAGAGGCTACTAGGAAAGCTGCAATCACCAAATACCTGCAGAGAGTAAGGCAAGTCCTGAGAAGCCAGCTGAATGGGAAGAACAAGGTCTGGGCAATCAATTCCTACACCCTACTGGTCATCAGATTCCCTGCTGGGATAATAAGCTAGCCAACGGAGGAGATAGAAGCCTCTGACATCAAGGCAAGAAAGCTCCTTACCGTGCATGAAGGGTTTCACCGCAAATCCAACACACTGAGACTGTATGCTAAATAGAAGGAAGGAGGCTGAGGACTAGTGAGTGTCAGAACCACTATCCTGGATGAAACAGTAAAGATCCATGAGTACATCAGGAAGATGGCCACAACTGATCATGTGCTTAATGAATACCTCAGGCAGCAGAAACCAAGAAAGAAGAGGAGCAAGAACAGCAACCATGATGGAAGGACAGGCCCCTGCATGGCATGCACCACTGGCAGATAGAAAAAGTGGCTGATATTGAAAAATCCTGCCAATGGCTTGCTGGACAAAAGTGGGCTGAAAGACAGCACAGAGGCATTAATCATGGCACAACAGGAACAAGCTTGAAGCACAAAATTGATAGAGGCTGGGGTCTACCACAACAGTCAAGACCCCAGATGCAGGCTGTGCAAAAATGCCCCTGAGACAATCCAGCACATAACAGTAGGGTACATGATGCATGCACCCTATAAAGTTACCAGAACATAAAAGGAGCAAATTTAAAAAAGCTTGCACAATGAAATTTTGGTAGCTTTTATCTTATATTCAATAACAGGTCTGTGTACTGTGAGCAGAGATTTCTGTTACTTTTTTTAGTAGGCCTTGTACTTTTCGAAGCTCTTCGTCTAGTCTGCCTCTAATTGGCTCAAATGGTTGTTGGGCAAGTCTAATGACGTAATAACCTCTTACAGTAAAGCAACTCTTCAGTTATTACACACACACACATATCAGGGTACAGCTCAGGTTCAGTACCTTCAGCATGCTGACTGTGGGAAGGGATCAATCCACCGATCTTCTGATTGGCAGACAACCCGCTCTACCACCTAAGCCACAGCCGCCCCAGTGTTTATTTCATTAGACAAATTGTTTTGCATACTTACACAGAATAATGTAGAATGCTGTTTTTGGCAGTTGCTGAAGTATGCGGTTTTGTTACTGCTTATTTTCCATTACATTTATTCGTCATCAGTACAAGCATGAGCGCAAGACAATATGTTTACATCGACGCAGATTGCAAGATATATGGTGTCCTTATTGTTTAAGAATATTTTGTTTAGCTCAGTTTATTGTTGATAAATTGTGCTTAATTCCATTTACTTCGTTAAATTTTTTTTTTCTGGATGGTTATTTTTTTTTATTTAAAGTCATCATTTTTGTGTTCTTCAGTGAGTTTATCTCAGTCTGACCTGTACAGCTGGAGAGCATCGAGCATCTATCACACTGCTGTTCTCCATCTGAGCCCTAAGCACTGTCTGATAACCAGAGTACATCCATGTGTGTACATGGATGTACACGCACATACACACCAGCACACATAGGCTGAGTTGAGAGACTGAGCACTAATTCCCCAAATCCTGTGTGGGTTGTTAGAGCCAGTGCTGCCATCCAAGAATGTCACCAGGCAGCAGCTGGTCACCACTGTCGCATATTTGTACGTATGAGTGTGTATGTAGTCTTATGGTCAGCGAATGTGGTTAGAATAGTGTTCTGATTCATGGGCTTCATAGCCTTTGGTTGTTGCATTGAATAAGCAAGTTTAATTTGTCACAAGCTGCAGATGGTTCCTGAGATCTGGAAGAGAATTTTACCCTATCATGGGTGACATAATACACTTTTGTATTTGCCTGCATACACAGAGTCACACAGTCGCATTTTAGCAAGACTTGTGTTTATGTTTTATATTTGTAGAGCATTTGTTACGGTCAGCTCAACGGTGCAGTGGTTGGGAAATTGGAAATTTATATATATATATATATTTCTTTTCTCTATAGCTTTGCCCATGCACTGTGAGATTTTAATTGCAATCACAAATCATAGGTGTTTACATTAAAATTCTTGTAGAAAACCTCTCGCGCACATGCACACACACACGTGTACATACACACACACACACACACACATTGGAAGCAGGTTACAAAACCCAGAATAGCTTTGGCAAAGTTTTAAAACAGCAACGATTCTGATAGGAGAGGCAGAAGACACATAGATGGAGACAAAAACAGATGGGGCAGAGCATCAGTCCATCTGGATTTTTTTGGTTTTTTAAAATTTTTATTTATTTTTATTTTTTCTCTGTAGCTGTTATTATCATGCTGTAATTGTAAAATAGATGCACATGTACTGCTGAACAGCCTTGAGATAATCAGGTTGCCCTGATGTGAAAGAAAGAACACTGAAATAAAAATGTTGCTGTCAGTTATTCCATTGTTGGTAGTACATCTAGGACAGTGCTATCTATAATAAAACACAGATACAGACACTTTTCGTGCTTGGTGTTTATGAAGGCTGAGCAGAAAACCCTCTGAATCTCTTTTGTGACTTGACGTCCCTTTGTAGCAACATTTCATCCCAGTTAATGACCAGTGTCTCTTCCGCTCATTTATGTCTGTGTGTTTGTTTTCACATTTCAGGAAGAAGTGAACACTGAAGCCAGGATTGCTGCTTTAGGAGCCAACTTGAAGAATATGGTTTATGAGTATGTCTGTCGGTCTCTTTTCAAGGTAAAATACATCTTTACACACAACAACAGAGCAAATGTTGTTCAGGGAATCTCTAAAACTTCTGTTCATTATTTTGGTGATTTAAAAGTGTGGTCAGTTTCTTTGTTTTTTTTTTTTATTTTTTTATCTTTTTTTTAATTCAGGCTTTGTTTCAACAAACCTCCAACAGTAATTTCTAAGTCATTGTTTACACTGTTGAATTAATTCTGTAATTATTCGTTAATCCAGAAAATAAATCATCTCCAAGGCCATTATACCACCAGCAGCCTGAAGGCAGGATGGATCCATGCTTTAATGTTGTTCATAACAGATTTTGAACCTACCATCCAAATCTCACAATAGAAATCAAGACTCATCAGAACAGACAATATTTTTCCAGTGGTCAGTTATCCACTTTTGGTGAGGCTGTAATTCCTCTTCTTAGCTGACAGGAGTGGTACCCAATGAGGTATTTTGCTGCTATAGCCCATCTGCTTCAAGGTTTGACGTGCTGTGCCTTCAGAGATGCTCTTCTGCGCACCTCGTTTGAAATGAGTGGGTATTTGAGTTACTGTTGCCTTCTTATCAGCTCGAAGCAGTCTGGCCATTCTCCTCTGACCTCTGGCATCAACAAGGCATTTTTACCTGCGACTCGCTGGATATCTTCAGACCATTCTCTGTAAACCCTAGAGATGGTTGTGTGGGGAAAATCTCAGTGAATCAGGAGTTTCTGTAATTCTCAGACCAGCATGTCTGGCACCAGCAACCACGCCACATTCAAAATCACTTAAATCAAAATTTCTCCGCATTCTGGTGACTGCTTAGAAATCCAGCAAGTTGTCTTGACCGTGTCTACATGTGACACTGTGAGCAAAAGTCTGAAAATAGGTGCAGTTTTTTTTTTTGGTTTTTTTACCTCTTCTTTGTGTGTTATGTCATGAAGATGCACTTATGGGCAATTTAGAATCACCAGAAAACCTGAAAAAAATGACTTATTATTTCAGGAGGCGACGAAATGAGACAGGTGCAGACTACAGGAATGTTCTTATCTGTTGTTGTGATGCCAAGCATTCAAACTTGTTCTATGTTGAAAACAATACATTATCTTTGCAAAATGTGAAGTAGCATATTTAGCATTGCAACTTTTATGGAAAGTTGAGCGCAGGGTGTGCGTTCAAACACATCCAGATACCGTCAGGTTAATGGAGAGGAGCGTGTGGGCTTGATATAAAATATCTATAAAATATATTTGTTAAAAGCAAAAGACACAGATAAATATGTACATTAACTTAGTATATATTTGAAAGTGCTGTAGCTAATACACTAATGAGTTGCCAAATACTGAACAAAATGGTAAATGCAGTTTTCTTACGGGTGTGTGTCTGTGTGTGTGTGTGTTTGTTCCCTGTTTTGTAATAGAGATTCCAAGAGTCAGGGTGGCTGTTCACTGCTGATCGCATCTATAGGTTATCTTTTTAAAAGCTTCACACAAACACGTGCATATATCGGTAGCAGCCTAGTTATTAGCAGAGGGGAAACACTGGACTACGTTATCAGTCCGTCTGTCAACACCCTCGTGTGCTGGAAAAGAGATAACTCTGAGGGGAAGAGGGGAGAGGTGGGGGGGATGTGGATACTGAGCAAGATGGAAATTGGAAAAACATAATGTGTGAGAAAGCATCATGATGTACATTTAAATGAACAGACCCATATTTTCTTATGCTAAATTCTCTCTCTCACACACACACACACGAGAGTTTTTTTTTTACATAAGTGAAAGTATTTGACTTTAATTTAAGCTTAATTATATTCTTTTTTTTGTATCTTCCCATCATTCTGGGTTAGTTTTCTCTTACTTAATATACACTATTTGATATTTAATTGAATTCCACGATTGAGTGAATTTACATTATGGACAGATTGTGTATGTGGGTATATATTCTACCCCTGCACTGATTCAGTGTACTAGCTGTACTGCTAGAAAAACCACAAAGGTAACCAGACTATCACTGTACTGTAAACCTTCTGTTTGTGAAAGGATGGCTGAGGAGGATATATATATATTTTTTAGAGTGAACTGCTTGCTAACACTCATATTTTGTCTTATTCAGTCACATCTGTTGAGACAGCTGTCAGTGTTTGCATTCATGAGGTTATTGTGAATCTGAGAATTGAGATGGATCTCTTGGCTTGGACCATTCATTAGTTTCAGTTGTTTTTACATGACATATTCCAGGTTGTACTGTCTACCTGGGGTCTTCTCCTGCCACTGTAAGTGTCACTGTGACAGCAGTTGGCACACAGTCGCAGACTTTCATGGTTTTGGACCCTTTTTGCTTCATTTCTCTCTGACACAAAACACACAACAAAAAAAAATCATACACACAGATTGACACATGCACACAGAAATCTGGCACATCTTTCCATGCTTTGTTTGATCAGTCATCTTACTGCTCAACTGTGTGTGTGTCTGTTCAGCTTTAACCACTGCTACAGTACTTCAGTAGATCGGCTTGAACTTTGCAGCTTGGGGTAAATCGCTCTGACACGGATGAAGACATGGACCATGGAGAGGGTTGGACAGAGGGCATGATAGTGTAGATTTCTGGTCTGACTATAACCTGAAAATTAACCTTGCTGCATATCAAGCTGGGTCTTCATCTGGTTGGTAAAAGTACAGAATATAGTAGGTGATAAGCAGAGACGTGTTGAGAAGGTTTTTGAAGATGCGGAGTGTGCAAAATTGCTTTAGTCCTACTGTCATTTATTTGTTTCTTAGTTTATTTGTTTTTGTTTCCTGGGGTGGTGGAGGGAGACTGCTGTTGTGTCTAACCAAATACTCAGATGTCTGCTACAAAAAAAAAAATGAACCTCTTAGAAAATGCCTATATTTTCTTTAAAAACAATTACTACCTTAAGCTTTTAACATGAGTCCTGTAACTGCTGGCAAGGACCCCCACCTGTCTCTAATATGTGTAAAAGTCTGGAACCCATTGGACCACACACGGGTTGCGATCATTGCTTTGCAGCTGACTGTTACAGACATTCCAGGCTCCGGTTTCCTAGGTAACATTCCAATGTATTTACTGTACTGTCAAATTTCATTTAGCAGTGTCCCTCACTTTCATTGGTAGTTGCTTCAATCTCTCCCCTCAAAGTTGATAGAAGTTTACTTTGCGTTGCACATGGTGACGTCGCCTGATGCTGCCTATAGGTGACATTGCTTTCCTTCGGTCTCTGCTCACCACTGCTGGCCACTTCTGCGTGGATGCTCCTTTAGAAGAGAGACAAATAAATAAATAGGAAAAGTGTTCTGAGCATTGGAATATCCTGGGTCATGAGTGTTTGGTGTACAACTGCTTGGTCCTGTATTTGAAAGTGTGATTGCACTGGCAAAATGCTATGAATAGCCAAGCTGAACCGATTAACACATTTAAGTTTTCTGGCCACTTTGCACCGTATTGAGACTTATTACTGACTAGCGTGCTAATTCTAATGTGGTTGTCCTTGCCAGTTGTTATAAGTGCATAAAATTAGATTAACATAAATATGCATGGCAGTCACAGAAGCAGTGTGGGTGTATTCCACTGTGAATGTTATTAGGTGCATTGTGTGTTTGTTTATTAAGTACTGTGGTATTGTTGCTTGATGGTAGAGAATTGAATAGAACCAAGACATTTAAATTTTATAATGCCACTCCTGAGCCATTTATACCACAACAGACGTCAAATGGGAGGTGTGTAAGAAAGTCGTGACTCGCGGCAGTCTTGTGAAAGTTATGCTTATGTTAAGAGAACATCTTGAGAGTTATCGACTTAGTTATTGTGATTCCTTTTTTAAACAGGTTTCTCTTGTATGTGCATTATTACTGTTTGCCTTTAAATGTATTTGCAGAATATATTTCAGTGTGTTAATTTTTATGAGTTTTTTTTTAAATAAATACTTTAAAAGAGAAAGAAAAGAAGAAAAAACTACTATTTTAATTTTTAACAAGGTGATTGTGCATCGTGGTGTATACTAGATGTGTGTGTGTAGAGGTGCTTGTATTGGCTGTGTGCATGTCTGCATGTTTGTGCATAATACCATTTTCTCTTTCTGCTTTATCCAGTGATTCTTTTTAAGTCTCTGGGTCACTGTTTGTCTGCTTCTCCTCATTGGTGGGTTTGGGATAAGCATCTTTATTAGTGACTGTTTCTGTTATCTCTATTCAGACTGCCAGTGATGAGAAAGAGGGACAGTCTGGGGGGAACAGAGAAGTGTTTAGGGACGCTACAGATTCTAGAGTTTATTGTTAGGCTTTACGAACCGTTCACAAGTTTAGGCAAGCCGAGCTGCAGTTCATAAATGTACTTTTCAGATTATAGGATATATTAAGTTCTTGTTTTATTTTCTCAAAATGCAAAGCCATACAAAGCCCAGCAGTAGTCATAGAGTTTTACTACATTCAATGCATAAAATGCTAATACGTGCATATGAGATACAGTCGATTTCCACCCGTGGTAGCTGGATAGAATTTGATGGCAAAAGCATTATTTTCAATATTTTCCTGATTCACTAAAAATTTACAAAAGAAGGTTTTTTTCCCAAATAGGTTTTGTTGTATAATTAACATAATACCATCTTTCTTGAACTTGTGACAATTAAGTTGTAGCTCCTTATATACCTTACTGTACTTAAAAAGAGGTGTTACTAGAGTTTTCACAGCATTTCAGTTACTAATTACTGTAGTGGTTTCCAGCTAAGAGGAAGTGCAGCACATCATGCTTCAGGGAGAAAGAATGGTAATTACAGACATTTTTATACACAGTCCCCCATTTTTAGAGTTTGAAAAGTAATTGGCCAAACTAGCATAAGTTTGAATATAGGTTTTAAAAAGTTTGACTAAAATCATTCTCATTCAGGTGACTGCCTGGAAGTCTAGAACCCATGGACATCTGTTTCATCCTCTGAGCTGCCAGGCCTTTACTGCAGGCAGTTTTTTTTTTTTTTGCCTTCAGTTTTCTCTTCAGTAACTGAAAATCATGCTCTGTTGCATTGAGATCAGGTGACCGGCTCGGCCGTTATCACATTTTATTGTCTTGAGAAACTCTAAATATTTTTGTGGGCATTACCCAATTACACTCTGAAGTGCGATCAGTTTCACAAATCAGTTTTGCAGCATTTGGTTGAATCTGAGCAGAGAGTACGGCCCTGTACACGTCACAATTCACCCTGCTCCCTCTGTCAGCAGTTACATCATCAATAAACACTAGTGTTCTGGTTCCAGTGGCAGTCATACATGCCCACACCATGATATTGCCTCCACCTTGTTTGACAAATAATGTGGTATGCTTCAGATCATGAGCTGTTCCTTTCCTTCCCCATACTTTTCTCTTCCCAGCATTCTGTTACAAGTTAATCTTGGTTTTTATCTTTCCAGATATATTTTTATAAATCTTTTTTTTTCCAGAGCTGTGCTTTTCAATGTTTTCTTGGAAAGTTGGAAAGCTGACCTTCCTGTTCTTGAGTGTAACAAGTGGTTTGCACCTTGTTGTAAACCCTCTGTAAACTGTTCTCGACTTGGTTAGATATTGTGAAGCTGTTTTTCTTAACCAAGGAAATAATTCTGTGATCATCCACCTCAGTTGTCTTCTCTGGTCTTTCAGGCCTTTTGGTGTTGCTGAGCTGGCCAGTTCACTTCTTTATAAGAATGAACCAGATTGTTGATTTGGCCACTCCTAAATGTTTTTTGCCATCTCTCTGATAGGTTTGTTTTGTGTTGTTGTTGTTGTTGTTGTTGTTTTTCAGCCTAATGATGGCCTCCTTTACTTGTGTCAGCATCTCTGGAACTCATATCGGGAGTTCCAGAGAACAGCTGCCAAATGCAAATTCAACACTTGGAATCAACTCAGCATTCTTTGTCTACTCAGAGTGCTATGAACTAACAAAGGAACAGGCCTTACCTGACCATGACACTGCTTGTCCCTTAATTGTCCAATTACTTTTGAACCACTGAAATTAGGGGACTGTGTATATGTACAGATAATATAATGCTTCTGTTGAGACCTTTGAATTAAAGCTGAAATTCAGCACTTTAATCACATCTTAAAATTTGAATTTAAATTCCACTGTGGTGGTATAGAGACAAACTTGCAAAACGTTTGTCACCGTCCAAATATTATGGACCTAACTGTATAAAAGATGGCTGAGGCTGGATCTGCGTAAGAAATTGTCTTAGTGTGCACTCATGGTAGCTGCTATAATATCGAAGCAATCGAATGGTCATTAGTTGGCTTTCTATGCAATCACTTTTTTTGCCTCCAGAGGAGTTACTGGCCTTTAGAAAGAAAGCAGGTTTAAGGCACTTTCAAGGCTTCACGTTTCAAAACCTCCTTGGCAACTGGTGGATTCCATAAGTTTGGTTTTATCCACAGAAAAAAGATTTTCACATATGCAGTGTACTGTTTACAATTTACATCACCTCTCTCTCTCTCTCTTTTTTTCTTTTATTCCCTTTCATTATATCTATGGCAGGCTGACCAGCTGATGTTTGCTATACACTTTGTGAAAGGCATGTACCCTGAGCTCTTCCTTGAGAACGTGAGTCATTTTGTGTCTCCATTTTTAGAATTTTATTACCCATTGCAGTGACAAAATGAACTATATAATTTTTAGCTTTGAACTTTCCAAATTCTAATCCTACATCTTCTGCTTGTTGTAGGAATGGGATGTCTTCACTGGTTCCATCGTAGGAGAAATGTTTAAGAAAGAGGTAAGAATGCTACTTTTTTCTCCCTCTAACAACAAGAAAACACCATATTTGGTCTTTCTGTCTTACTAACATTTCCTCCGTCATTGTAGGAGTTCCCTTCTTGGATTGATCAGGAGAGGCACGGAGCAGTGGCCATTTTTAAAGTAAACACACTGTCATATAAAATAACATACAAAAATGTACATGCTCTTTCTTTTGGAAGTTGTATGTTAACAACTTAACACCATCTGTCACAAATGCAATATGCAGCACGGGCGTAACAGCAGAATATGCCTCCTGAAAAATGAAATTTTAAAGGTGTTTAAAATGATTGCCATTGAACCGATTTTTGCAAAACGAAAGACTGGATCTATTCATCTAACGTCTCTCACCCTTTTAACTTATGCCCCCTCTCTTTTGCAGGCTGCGTTCCCGGCTCTCTACCAGACCCTCTGTTTGAGTGACTCAGACCTTTGGCTGTCCTTCTTGCAGAGCTCGCAGTGTGAACAAGAAATCCCATCTTCCATTGCCAAGAAGATTAGTCCCTTCCAACAGGTCAGCTTTCAATCAACATCTTAATTCTGAGCCATAGAAACATTGAACACACGCATTTGTTGGTTCAAGATGAACCTTTCAGTATAGGTCATGCCTATTTCTGCTGAGAAACTGATTGCTGTCACAACAACAGATGGCCGCCTGTTCATAAATTTTTGATTTTTCCCTCCAGATACAATTTTCATCTAGTTCTTCTTCTTTTGATAGTTGTTATATTGTAATCACTAAAGATGACAACATGTACAAATACTTAATATTACCATATACAATTTAGGTATTCCCCAAAAGTCAATATTGTTGTCAAGTGCTAAACTTTACTTGGCGATAGATGTAATTGTTCATGTAATCCATTTTTACTTTACAGATATACAGTACCAGTCAAAAGTGTGGACACACTCAAACATTTGACTGGTACTGTATCTTTACACATACATTTAAAACCTAAGTCAAACAAACCTAGAGACCCCCGGGCAACCATCACAAAAATGTGTATTTGGTTGGCAAGTGGTTGCTGGAGTTTGCTGACTGCTAACAGGTGAATGCGGTCACAAAGTGGGTGCTGTGCCAAAAGCTGCCTTGTGATTACTTTGGTTGCTAGCAGATTGGACAATGCAGTGCCTTCTACCTCTTTATGACCAGTTTCACCTTGCAACCTCCAGCAACCTCCAGCAACCACTCGCCAACTGGTTGGGGAGTACAAATTTTCCCCTGCACCCAGTGGCTGCCAGGGGGTTGCCGACCCTCTCTAAGCTTGTGTGACTTCGGCCTAAATGATAGGGCAGCCTAGGAGGAAGAGGCCACCCTCTCGTTTCTTAATTAGTATAATCAAAGCTCATTTAATCTGTCATTTTTTTTACTCATAGCCATACCCATAAAAAAAAAGATCTCAACCCTTGACATTTGATAGTGGATATATGAATAATTTAGGGAATTATTTGCCTTAAGAGCTTACATTTTGGAATATGTCACAAAACTGGATTGACAAGTTTTTTTTTTTTTTTAATCTTTCTTTTTTTTCAGCTGTTATTGGTTCAGGCGGTCAGACCAGACCGACTGCAGAGTGCCATGATATGCTTTGCCTCTCAAGTGCTGGGTAAGTGTTTCATATTAGCAGTGTGTGTCCTTTTCATATTTAGCACTATTGCTGTGCACCTGAATACACTCAAACATATATATATATATTCACAGTTTCCCAGTAAAAACAAAACAAAACAACAGATTCGCAGTCTTTCATCTTTAGTGATGCTTACAAGGTTTCTTATTTGCCCTAATTAGTCAGACCAAGACCATTAAAACGAGTACACAAACACTCTTTTTGTCTTCTTATGCAAAGTATAATGCCAGTGTTGAAAGTAAACAAACCAAAACTTGAGCGAAATGATAAACTGAAGCGAATTTTACTGAAGAAGTGAATTCTAGTGTGATTGCTATGAATAATGAGATATAAACATAGGAAGAGATCCTTTATTCCTTTTCGTACTTTTCTTCTGCATTCACTTTTCAATATAGAAAAAAGGCTTTGTTCTTCAAGTGCACCTTCTGCTTTCACACTCTACTCAAGCAAAATCTTCTCAGAGAAGGCTTTTATTCTGAACTTCTAAGCCGTATTTTTCCACTTGCCATCAATGATGTTTTTTTTTTCTTCGTGATAGTCCTCTCCATTCTTTCTTTATGTGTCTTTCATAATTGTAAGAATGTCAGTGTCCTTAAGTAAATGCCGCACACATATTTACCTCTGCGTGTGCACACACCCACATGCACATACACACACACACACACACACACACACACACACACCTCTATCTGTGCTCTTTTTTCATTATTTCTCTCTCCCCTACTGACGTAGACACATACGGTATTCATGTATGCACTCTTTACATGTGCACACAGTTTGGTACAGTGATTAGTCTATAATGTATGATGAACCCATTAATTCAGTCTACATAATCGTGATGGTATATTACCTTCTAACTGCGCTCAGAGGGGAAGGGAAGCTTATATCTAAAGTCAGGTGAGACTAATATGCAGGTGTTCATGTGTCAATAAAATGAGATTTCTGAATTTAACGTGAGAGCCATGATATGTAATTTCTGGATCTATTTCAGGCATGCATCCAACTGGTATATGGAGTATTTATAACATAGCAGTGATATAGCAGCCTCCCCCCAGTAAATAGCCTGGCATCCAGCAGTTGTCTAATGCAAAGTCATCTTTTCAAAATTTGTGTCTTATCAATTTATCAAGAATTTATCAAGAATAGATCGGACCCTAAATATCTTTGTAACTCTTGTTTTGCGTCATGGTATGTAACAAATGAAGCACCGATACCTTAGTTTCAGACCAAAGAGGCAGACAAGACCACCAAAATTGTGATTTGGGAGGATGTGAGGATAATCTGTCAAACCTGTGAAATTATGTAAGGAAATGTTTGTACTTTAGCAATGCGGCCTTTGTTTACAGTATACAGTGCAGACCTTTGCTTGCTCTTCAAGGAATTTACTAGTTTGATGAGTTTAAGGTCAGCGTTATGCAGTGTCCTTCACACTTTCTGTTACAGTTTCCAGTGATGACGTCTGTGTAAAGTCTGAAGCACTTTCCCCTCTGTTTTTAGAGAGCGGCCACTGCTGCGTTGATTAGTTGCACTTGTTCTTACCCCCTGATTACTACAGACTTTGTTAGGTACACTTCTTCAACTGCCTGTCAATGCAAGTACTGGATTGAATCAGGCAATTACAGTACATGGCTCATTGCATTTATGCATGTAAACATGATCAAGATGATCTGCTGAAGTTCAAACTGAGCATCAGAATGGTGAAAAAGAAAGATGATTTAAGTGGCTTTAAAATGGTTGACATGTCATGTTTGTTGGTGCCAGATATCCAGTGAGCAGCAGTTTTTGGCACCTTGTTGATGCCAAAGGTCAGAGGAGAATGGCCAGATTGCTTTCAGCTGATAGAAAGGTAACAATAACTTGAAAACAAAAGATTGGAAAAACATACAGTTATGCCTATAACTTCTGTTCCCTGAAGTAAGGGAAAAAGGTACAACAAATGTAGTATGGGATATCACGCCCCCACTTGTCGTGACACCTCCATTCACGCCTTTAAGGCAGATGACCTGTGATGACATATGTGCAACCCCACCCGCACACATATACCCCGTCACCACAGTCATCCCTCGGTTTGATAGCCGCTCTTCATCGAGCCCAGCTGCACAGCTGGGCAGCCCGGTGTTGTACCTCGTTTCTCTCCTTCAGGGAACAGAACTTATAGACATAACTGTTTGTTCCATTTCAGTCGATTCACTCTGTACAGCACATGTAGTATGGGACATATATACACGCCCTGCAGACCAGCCACCGAACTGGATTCGGACCATTAACACCCTCGTGCAAGGTAGACCCAGCATAAAGGTCTGAACGAGCCACTGAAGAGGCTATAACGTCTAAACGATAGAACCGAACAAAAGTGTGTGGCGATGACCAACTAGCTGCAGCACAAATATCGTTCACAGGAACCCCTTTAAAAAGGGCCCATGAGGTTGCCATTCACCTGGTGGAATGTGCTCTCACATCTTGAGGCAAAGCGACACCTTTAGTGCCATATGCCAGGGAGATTGCCTCTGAAATCCAGTGTGAGTACCTCTGTTTTATACAGAGCTCTCCTCCTAGCTGGATTAGCAAACCAGACAAACAACTGGTCACATAAATGCACATTCTGAGTGCGGACAATGTAGACCCATAGCAGACACACTGGACACAGAGAATGCAGACTTCTCGCCTCCTCAGATGCAAAAGGAGGGGGCTCAAATTCTATAGAGTTATAAGCTGCAGGAATAACAAGATGTGCACCTTGCGTCACCCCATCAAAGCCAATATGACAAGCAGATATAGCTGCTAAATAGACTTTAATTGTAGAAAAGGAAAGACCCTTATCCAACAGCTTCTGTAGGAATGTCAAAACTTCCACAATAGAGCACTGGAATGGAATAATGTGCTGGTCCATCAATTGCCTTTGACCAATGGTGCCAGGTGCCGCTGCTGCTCCAGCCCGCCCATAGAGGGGAGCAGCAGCGGCACACTGGGCTGACGACAGGCTCTCCCGCTCATCCTCCAACACACCATGCAAATCCAGGCCGATTTCCAACAGGTCATCGTCATCCTGGTAAGCAGGTAGCTCAGGCTGCCAGCAGTTTTGCCTGGCTCCGACTCGCCTTCGGCTAACCCATCAATGTACTCCATGTGGTCTGCCTAGCTAATTTCGGGGCGGACCACACATGGGGTACGGATAGTCCTCACCTTCAGACCTGGACAAAGCCGTGGTTCCAGACTTGGAGAGGAGAGGGTCATGCTGTGTGACAGCTGGCCTTTCCAGCACTTTCTCCACAAATGTCACCCATCTCTCCAGGGTTGAGTGCCAGAGCTGGCGACAAAGTGCACAGGCTTCGAGCTCAGTCAGATGGGGCATGTTTTGTGCTGGTCCGTGCAAAAAGAAACTGCACCCCTGATGACAGGGGCGAGAACAGAAGATTTCTGCTTTGCTTGATTCGGTTTGGTACTCACTGTACCAAAATGCAAAGCGAAAACACTGTACCAGAAGACTCAAAATTAGTGCACACACACCAACTGAGTGGTGGGGGCAAACACCTACAGTGGCAGCTAACTTTGAGCCAGCAGACAACAGAGCTAACTAGCAGTAGCTAGCTAGACCGCATCAGCAGAGGTGTTCTTAGCGAATTGAAGAGCGTAAGAACTGAGGGATGACTGTGATGACTGTGTATATACAGTATGTGCGGGTGGGGCCGCACATGTCATCACAGGTCATCTGCCTTAAAGGCGCGAATAGAGGTGTCTTCAGCAAGGACATGCAGGGGCGTGATATCCCATACTACATGTGTTGTGCCGAGTGGATCGACTGAAAGGGAACATTGCCTGGTCTGAGGAGTCCTTTAATGACTACAGTGTACCCATCTGCTTCCAGCAGGATGACATACCATTTCACAAAGCTCAGATCATCTCAAACTGATTTCTTGAACATGGCAATGAGTTCACTGTACTCAGATGGCTTCCACAATCACCAGATCTCAGTCCAATAGAGCACCTTGATGTAGCAGAACAGGAGAGTCACATCATGGATGTGCAGCCAACAAATCTGCAGCAACTGTGTGATGCTATCATGTCAATATGGACCAAAATCTCTCAGGAATGTTTCCAGCACCTTGTTGAATCTGTGCCACGAAGAATAAAGGCAGTTCTGAAGGTGGTACTACTAAGGTGTACCTAATAAAATGTCTGGTGAGCATATGTATCTCTCATCTCTCTCTTAGCTGTCTTATTTTCTGCTGTGATCTGAGCTTATTCCTCAAACAAAGTATCACATCTTTGTCTCTATTCTTATACGCAGGTGGGCAGTTGCAATAAAAAATACTTTTTTTTTTTTAATCATGAAACAGAGATCATCTGCACAATCCTTACATGCATAGTGAACTCACTGATAATGGTGTAGTGTGTGTACAATGGATGAAGTGGATAAAAGTGCATGTATATCTGAAAGAGCCTGAGCGACAGACAGATGAAAAAGGAACAGGAGAGGAGAAGATTTTGTGTCTATGTGTATGTGTTTTTGGCAGTAAATCAGTATGCTAATGAGGCATGGTCTGTAATCCTCTTACAGCTAATCTCACTCAATCCCTCCAGTCCAGGCCTGGGCACTGCTCTCACACACCCAGGCATGCCTGAGTGAATACAACACACACACACACACACACACACGCACGCATATACACAGACTCAGTGCTCGCTCATACAACTTCTCAAAACACACAAAACCTCTTTCACATAAATAGTGACTTTGACAGAAAGATAATAAAATTTTTTATAGAAAGACTTGAATGCTCATAATGCAGAGGATTGTATGCGAGCATGGTTCTTTCACAGTCGCTTAGTATTTCCTCAACAGCAGTGTTTGAACCACAGAGAGACTAGCACTGTCCTTTTCTAGGCTCATCTTAGCTCTGTTTTTTGATAGTGTGTTATAAAGGCCAAGGTGAACTTTGCTATTCAGACAAAGGATGCTGGTCTGCAGCATGAATACTGATTACCTGTGCATGTCAAAGGTAGTTGTGTATGTAACTGTGCAGGCGCACGTTCTGCAGATTCCCCCTTACGTTGCAGACAGGCATCACGAGCCATGTGGTCCGAGAACTGTTTTTCTTAGTGTTGCCATGGCGATACAGCAAAAAGGTCACTCGGTGATGTTCTCTGCTAAGACCTTGTGTATGTGCATGCATGTGTACTTCAGTGCGGCAGATTGCATTTGGCAGCAGACACCAAAAGAATGTTCAGGATGGGGCAGCTGCGCCAACCAGAGAAGAGAGCACTGTGCGTGTGCGTGTCTGCGTGCACTCGCTTCTGAAAGCGATATCTGCAGATACTCCCACAAATAACGTCACCAAGGAATTTCTAACACATCCACATCGTACTCGGCGTGTCTGGATTGCTGCATGTGTGTCGCTATTAACTCGTATCTGATATGTGATTCAATATATTACAGCAGGATTAGAGCTTAAGTATTCTCAATAAGGGGTTGCACACACACACACACACACACACACACACACACACACACACACACACACACACACACACACACACACACACACAGTGATATAGTAAGAGCCTGGCTTCTCAACACCAGGGGGCTGACAAGGTATTCTTCTATGTGTGGTGAATTCTGCTGCATACCTAGTACTCAATATGCATAGCACATCACCCTCCTAAACTTTCTCTCTCTGTCTTTCCTGGAGTCTTCCTCTTAGGCCCCATCTCCCTTCCTCCATTACCTCCTTCTTTCTGCTTTCCCACATCATTTTTTTTCTTTACCCCAGTTTTCTCTTCCCATCACCACCCATTTAGGTGCTGTCTTCCCCTCCCTGCCTCTGTCTCCCTGTCTACCTCAGCTATGCCTCCTTCTAAACTATCTACCCTCACAAAATCCTCATTTGCTGTTATGTACTAGCATTTCCTTCTATTTCTTGTGTCTTGCTGTGTTCAGCCTTCCCTCTATGCATTGCTAGTATCCTGCCTGTGCAGTATATCCGTTCACTCTGACTTTGAGTAGCATATCAAATTTGAGCAAAATGTTGACACACATTTTACAGATCCTTTTTGACTCCTTTTGTCATCTCCCTACCGTCTTTTCCTTCTCTGTGCAGGTATGAAAGAGCTCTCACCCCCTCCTCTGAATCTGCGGCGTCTCTACACTGAGACAATGGAATGGGAGCCAGTGTTGATCATCATCTCTCCAGGGGCAGACCCGTCCCAGGAGCTTGCAGAACTAGCAGCCGAAACTGTTGGCAGGGACAATTATCATGAGGTAGCGAATAACAGGATAAAATGGTAGAAGTCGCGGCAGATTAACAAGTGCAGGTGGAATTTTAACAGAACGGCAAGATCACATCTACAGAATCGAGCTCATTCAATTCAGTCTAGTCTAGAATCTAGTAAGATACTACGCACCTTAAAGGGGAAACCAGAGAGTGCTACAGTTTGGTGAATGCCCTATGGTGACGAGTTTTTGGCATTTCTTGTAATAGTTTTCTGCCAGTGGGTTTGTCATGTGTAATGCATAGAAGTCTGAGAACAGCACTAATGCTAGATGCTCATACACAGCTGAAGTAATACAGTGTGGTTACTATAGCAATTTAAAGGCAGATATTGGTGTTTTTAACATTCTAGCTCTGACCTGAAATTATTCAAAATCTCAGTGATAATCTCACTTGAATCAGATATGTCACTAACTTGCGAGCGAATACAGTGCAGAATAAAACCTCCGTACCACTTCTCCTATTTCTCATCCCCTTTTACCTCCCCCGCTCTCTCTGTCTAGATCTCCATGGGTCAGGGACAGGCCGATGTAGCCTTAGCTACACTCAGGGAATGTTCCAGAAATGGAGACTGGCTTTGCCTGAAAAATCTTCATCTTGTCATTGCATGGCTACCCCTCCTGGAAAAAGTAAGTACTCTGTTTGAGTGCCAGAGGAACAAAGTTGTCATTTACCTGTGTATATGTGTCTGAGTGATTTTTTTTTCTCCTTTTATTGCCTTTTTGGATAAGAGTGATGTATAATATTCTGCTGGTTTTAATTGTCAAACAATAGCACCTGAGAAGTGGTGTCACTGAGTTACTTTAAATGGATTACTTATGCATGGACATGAATGTGTGTCCATCCACAGCTGGATTCCATTAACTAGCTCTGCATTAATTGTAAAATGATAGTATATCACTGCTACATTTGGGGGGGAAAAAACAGGTGTGTGAATTGTAGTAATCCAGCAGAGGAAAGATATCAAGTCCAAAACTAATATAATAAATACACAAAACTCCCAGAGTTGAAGGAAAAGCCTAGTAAGTCCCACAGACTGCATCCAAGAAAGTACGTCCACAACATAGTTTCAGTAAAACACACCCAGTTAAAAGACAATCCTAATATTGCTTTTTGGCATTATCTTAACTCCACATTATAAGGTGAAATTGGGGTTAAGGGGTAAGATCTGGTGGAGACTGGGTGCTGGAGCTGGTCCATAGGTACTGGTTGCTGATGAGACTGATGAGCAACAGGTGAGCAGACCAAAGAGTGGGAAAGCAAGACTCTACCTGCCCAACCCAACCTAGACTCAGGGAGAGTTAGAAGACCAAAACACTAAACAGACCAGTGCTGGGCTATGGCAGTATCGCATTGGAAGGTACCACTTTTGGCCCCTTGCATGTGTTTGTTTGTGAGGACAGTCAGGTGTTAAAGTGGTATTCAGCAGGTGGGGGACCCTAAGATTGGTTGTAGTGGCTCACCGTGGGGGAAAATAATCACAGCTCACAATAATTTATGTTGTGAGCTGCAGTAGATGTTTACAGGCTGTGATCAGCTGACCTGTGCTGCTGCTGCTCTGAGGTGTACCGCTTTTTGTAGATGTACACAACTGGATTTAACAAGATGTAATCCAGTGTTTGACAAGCAATCTTGGCTGATTTCCATCCCCTACACTGACAGTATGCTGTTTATCCTGTCTTTATATTCGACAGTCCGACACAGAGCTTTACTATAAATTCAACACAGCCTTTGAATAGCACAATGTTTGTATACCTCAATTTGTTTTGCAGGACGTTTCACAATACGAAAAAAACATGCTGCACATTATACACAGATCCAATATCTAATTTCAAAATTAAGACATTACATGTAAGCTTCAGATTTCCAGTTGATCAAATTTCACCGAGCAGTCCTTACCTTTTAATATAACCCTTCTTCTTCCTCTCCTGTCTTGTCTTTCTTACATCTTTCTCCGTCTCTGAGTGAAGTTATCTCGCACTCTTTTCTCTCCCTGGGAAATACAGCAGCTGTACCGTTACCTAGCAGACACACTATGTGACAAACTGCACACAGACAGTTTGTGTGTTTGCTGATAGAAACCTTGCAACCTCTGAAATTACCTGCCACTTAAAAAAAAAATGCTGCTTCCTTTATGCTCGCGCCTCTTCTGTAACACTAGCTAGATGTTGAAGTCCTGCGACCACAACTTATGGACATCTGCACCGAAAACGCAGTTTCAGATCATCGCAGCTTAATTCAACCCCTGAGTACAGCATTATAAATTATATGTTTTTGCCTCTTGAAAATTTGACTTAAGTAGAGTAAGCATTTGTACTTCCCACCTCTGGCCCCCCGGTGTGACCGAAACCTTGGCTTATCACAGCTCTCCGCTTCTATGTTCCACAGTACATTATTCTGCCTGTTTTTCTCAATTTCCCAGCTATCTTCTCACCAGATTTCCACACCCCTCCTTCTCTTTTACAAGTAAAACTCTTTCTTTCTCTCTCCCTCTTTCTCTCACTATTTCATTGTCTCCCTCTCTGCGCAGCCACCGATGTAGTCGGGGCCTCGGCAGTCGAGCTTGAAATGAAAAGCTGACGCAACGTGGGGAACGAGGGAGGCAAGGAGCATAGGAAAGAATTGGAGAAACTGGGGATGAAAAAGGAAAAAGTAGGGAAAATGAACTGAACCGCAGAATTCTACCGAGAGAGAGCTTCGTCCTTTTTTTTATTTATTTATTTATTTTTTGCTAAGTTTCTCCCACTCTACGTTTTCCAGCTTCTTTTTGCCCATCTGTCTCTCTGGTGTTTCCCTTCTTCGCTAAAGCAGTTGGTCACTTAAAGAGATGGAAATAGAGGTGGAGAGACTGCAAAGAAGAGTGGTCAGTGTTCATAATTTGAGTTGGCAGGGCAGATGTCCTCTCATTCCTGTCCATTCATATTCTTCCACTTGCGCTGCTTTCTGTCTCATTTTTTACATCACCCACTCCATCTGTCTAGTTATGGATCTTTCCCTCAGTCTTTAAATCAATTTGCTTCTGTCTGTATTATTGCAGTATGAGGAAACAATGGCAAAATTTGATCCACACTTTTTTATAATAAATTCTATATCAGATACCGCCAGCGATGTGTTTCAGAATCATATCTGCTGTGATATAATTAGTAACCGTTCGAAATATGGTGTATCTGTATCTTTACAAGGATAATTCTTATCACTAGTGTGCCGATTCAGAGCCTATTTAGTTTATCTATTTGTGCATGAGTGATTTGGCTTTCAGTCTTTGGACAGTATGGATATATTCCAACAAAGAAAGATTTTGATTTGTGAATACTAAAACAGATTTATGCTCTCCCTCTCTCTAACTTCTCGTGCTTTCTGTCTACACATTTTCTTTTCCTCGTTTTCTTCTCGGGGTCTTATGCCGCCCTGCAACGCTATAATTTGTTCCAGTGGAATTCTGATTGACAACACTTGACAGACACACTTACACATGCACACACATACAATGAGAGACATCGACTTTTTCAAGGGACGTCAGTTCTCGTGGTCTTTGATTTTCTGGGATCATGTGAGCTGCCATGAGGATGGCTTGAGCTCCAAATGATGCAGAAACACATTGATTACAATTCAGTCGTATGTGTGTACGTGTGTGTGTGTGCGTCTGTGCTTGTATGTGAGTACCCAATCAGATGACACAAGACCCTAAGGTGCCAGCAGGCTATTTTTAACCATGAGTCTTTGAGAAAAATAGAAAGAGATGGGGGGAAGGAATGTAAAGGGAGACACGAGAGAAAGAAAGCTGAAAGTTGAAACCAAAGAAAAGAAAAAAAAGAGGCTCGAAGAAGAAAAAAGAGGGTGAATGGATTTGTCATTGTGGCGAATTTGTCACAGTACAATGATTCTTAAAGAGAAACAATTACTTAAAAAGAGACTGAGAAAGAAAAAGATAGATATATGGTATGTATAGGACTAGTTTAATTAATGTATAAATGTATTTCTCTACATACAATACTGTGCAAAAGTCTTGAGGCACCCCTCATTTCTTTATATTTTGCTAGGAAAATGGGAAATAGGTACAGTGATTTATTGAAACGTGCGTAAGCATATAGCAGCAAAAACTGAGTTTGTGCAAATCTAACGAGCTTGAAAGCCAACTTTTGGTATCACCACAATTACTCTTCAGCACAGCCTGAACTCTCTTAGGCAGCTTTCTTGTAATTTCTTTAAGCAGTCTTCAGGAATAGTTCTCCAGGCTTCTTGAAGGACATTCAAAGACCTCCTTTGGATGCCGGCTGCCTTTTGTTCCGTTCTCTGTCAAATTAATTTCACACTGCTTCAGTAATGTTGAGGTCCGGGCTCTGGGGAGGCCAGTCCATGACCGACACTTTTTCTATCCAGGTATGGTTTTACTGTCCTGGCAGTATGTTTGGGATCACTGTCATGCTGAAAAATGAAGCAGTTGACAATCAGATGCTTTGCATGGTGGATCAAAATCTGATGGTACTTTTCTGCGTTCATAACTCCATCAAATTTGAAAAGATCCCCAACACCACTGACCCCTAAAGCCACGACAGAGCCTTACAGATGGTTGTGGACGCTGCTGTACCTCTCGCTTCACTTTTATACATATTGACAACGATTTGAACCAGAAATTTCAAGTTTGGAATCGCTGTATAAGATCAGTTCTTGTGAATTTTTGCATACCCCAGCCTTTGTCACTGTTTCCCTTCCTTAAGAAGATGCATCTCTCGGATCCTGCGTCTAGTCTTTTTTTCATATTTCTTAAGGACATGACTCGTGTGCTGTAGTTGTACATCTTTTAGGCCAACCACTTCTTGTTTTGTCTTCCACTTGTGCGTTTTTTTTTTTGTTTTTTTTTATCTTGGCACACCATGCCAAACTTTTTAAGGAGACAGTGCACACCATGCTGAGCTAGTATGCCAGGTTTTCAGCTAATAGCCTTACTATTTTAAATTGTTAAACTGTGTTGTCTTTGGCATTTTTCATAGATTCAACCAAAAGGTATTTGGAATAAATTATGAGTTTTTGCAACAGGGTGCTATTAATAAAGTGCCCAAAGATACAATTTAAAATCGGTTCTTTGCTAAGTGTTCTGTTATGTGTAGACACAACACTGGTTCATCCCTTGAGGTCAGTGTTAAGTGGTTTAATAACCAAAAGTACTGTGTACATGCAAAAGTGCTGACATTACTCCACACTGCATACATAAAGGTTGACTGAATAAATGTTTATGTAGATCTGAATCTGAATTCAGATTCAGATCTACATAATGAGTGCAGTTAAGAAGTAATTTTATTGTTTCAACTATTGAATGAGGTTTAGAGGTAAGCTTTGCACATGTAAGTGGGTCGGGAAGCAGTGGAATGGAAAAATAATTCCGCTAACATTTGTATGTATTGGATACATTGTCTGGTTTTATATAATAATCCTCAGATTGGCATATATATTAATGTATTTAATGTGTGCGCTGTTTTTCCCCCCATAGGAGCTAAATGTGCTGCGTCCCAAAGCAGGCTTCCGTCTTTGGCTGACAGCAGAAGTTCACCCCAGATTTCCCCCCATTCTACTGCAGTCCAGCCTTAAGATCACGTATGAGGTACATGCATATGCGCATGCAAACACACATGCATACAAAAACACATCTCCGATGACCCTGTAAACACGTGTGTCGTTCCTACTTCATGTAATACACTGAAAGATGCAGAAGCCTGCAGTTTGTGTGTTAGGGGTGCATGTTTTAGTGCTCAGTGTATTTCTGATGGGAGTCATGCTCATGGGGTTAACTGCTTCAGCAGCCAAGCATGCTGCATGAACTTCCTGTCTTTCTGTTTTTCTTTGTCAGTCTTCTTTTTTTGTCACACACACTTTCATGGGAAAAATCTGTTGACATAGTTCACAAGTGCTTATACACATTCTGAGCACAGTCCAGTGACAACCAACCTACTGTAATACAACATCTGTCAGCTTCGGGACAAGCCTTAACACTAATACCTGAAGCCATAAATTATGTATATAATGTATGTAAATTTGGGGGGGGGGGGGCGT
>JAVDPK010003079.1:198629-210632 GCA_034780415.1 Cichlasoma orientale | reverse complement strand
CCCCCCCCCCCCCCCCCCCCCCCCCCCCCCCCCCCCCCCCCCCCCCCCCCCCCCCCCCCCCCCCCCCCCCCGCGCCCTGACGTGAATTGCCTGATTGGTGCTGCAGCTAAGCAAATACATCGAATCTACTTATTTGGTAACATATTTAGTGCATTGACCAACTTTGCCAAATGTTGTGCATGCATTACTGGCCGTGTGTATTGTCAAAACCACCAGATGGTGTACCAGATCTTCAGCTAAGCTGTTAATGTGTGAACAAAGTCAATGTACACTGATTGGTTTCAACATAAATGGGGCATATTATTGGCAGAGGAAAAACAGAGAACTGTTTAGAGGAACAATATGTGCTGAGTTATGCGGCAGATGCTCCAGCTAAATGATAGTATAACATTTATATTCAGTAGTTAAATACGCATGTATAGTCTGATGGCTGTTTGTGCAAGCGTACCAAAAGCACTCTGTGTCAAAAGTCTTGTGTTCAACACAGGCCAACTGAAGAATTATTTTTAGATTTACATACGATTTTTCCTTCTTTTTTTTTTCTAAGTAAGTCTGTTGACGGGCTACAAATATCTTATATAACAGTTAATCAGTGCAGAAAGTAGTTGCTAGTTCTTTGCTGTATTTTTTTTTGCAATTAATGAAACTCTTCAAAAAGACTTTTGCTCGAATGTTTTGCCAGCCCTGCATGCCGGTGTTAGCTTAAGTTCCAAACACAAAACACCACTAAACAAAAACTCTGTGTGTTTAATGCCTTCCGACGCCATACGGTATTTATTTGCTTGTGTGACAGGCAATAAACATGTTGCGTTTGGAGCTTACAATTCTGTTTTTATGTTTGCAATTTGATTTTGAATTTATTTGTGAATGCTGTGGATGATTACTACCTTTCATGGTATTCTTTTCCTCCTCCAACATCTTTTTTCTTTCACGTCTTCAGGATCCTCCGGGGTTAAAAAAGAATCTGCTGAGAACATACGAGTCCTGGACACCAGAGCAGATCAGTAAAGGTACTCTACTCTACTCTACTCTACTCTACTCTACTCTACTCTACTCTACTCTACTCTCAGTAGAATAGATATCATCTTGTTCTATGGCTTCCTGTCTTGCACTAGTATAATCAATGTGGGTGATATCACTGCATGATATTAGCTTTAGCTGCTTGTCATGTGAACCAAGCTCACAGCTTCTAAACAGGAAATGAAAAATTTGCCTAATGCAGCTACAGAGTAAAATCCATTAGTAGGTAAATACAGTCTAAAAAAAAAGACAGCTTCTCAGTATGAATCTCATTGTGGTCGGTTACTGTCCCTATTTTTTGTTGTGACATTGCGTTGATTGTCTGTGTGCAGGAGGTGTTCTGGCCAGAGCCCAGTCTCTGTTCTGTCTGGCTTGGTTCCACGCTGTGTGTCAAGAGAGACGAAACTACATACCCCAGGTAAAATACACAAATACACTAATTATAGTTCTTAGTGGCTAATTATTAGGTGAGTGAGTATTCCAGTCTTGTCATTATTACTATGCACATTTTCAAAATACAAATCATATGTGTTTTAATCAAGGTGTACAGAATTATTAGGCAATAACAAAGAGATTCAGCTAGCATATAAAAAGTCTAAAAAGAAGTTACTGGACAATTAAACATTTGCTGTGGATGGTCCACGTGGTTCCAAAGCTGTGTGAACCTATGTGATGTGAAGTCTCAAGATTAAGCCAGGAAATATTTGAAGACAGAGTTTTGAAAGATATTAATAAACCAGATGTTGCTGTCGCTGGATTTAGTAATTGATAAAGGACGTCAGTTCATGTAAGGCACCAGCAAGGCGGAGAAAGGGTGCTGCTGTGGGCGTCTACCATTTAGGATGATCTAATGAGAATCTTTAAAGTTGAAAATGGACCAAAGATCAATTCCCAAACCTGCTGTCAGTTTCTGGAAGATACCTTCTTCAAGTAGAGGTATAAGAAAAAGCCCAGCATTCAAGGAGGCCACAATCTTTATGCCAGGACACTGCTCCATATGTTCAGCTCTGTACTAGGCAGCAAAGGCCTCAAAGATGGTCAATAATAAAAAAAACACAAACAGATCAATTAAAATATAAAAAGACAATAAAAGAAACTAAGCAACAAAGTTCTACCTTTAAACACATTTTTATATAGAAATGTTTTTCGAGAAGGGATTTAAAGGAAGTCACTGATTCTCTCCTCAGGCAGGTTGTTCTAAAGCTGAGGGGTCACCTTTAGATTTAAGCTCTGACTTTGGTCTTCCAGAAGGTACCCACCTGAGGGTCTAATGCTCCAAACCAGCTTATATTGAGTCAACCTATCTGCTGCGTAGTGATCAGTAAAATCGTGAAGGAGCTGATGGAAGTGAGACAGCAGTTTTTCATTTAGTCCAAAAGGAGCAGTGCAGTTTGTGGTACTGAACAATCTAATTTCTGATTGAGAGGCATCAAGTTGAAGAAAATGTCTGTCATCCAACTTGTGACACACTAAGACAGCATAACAGCAGTGTGATGAAGATCTTTAAAACACACAAGTAATGTATAAATAATCAACATTGCTTTGTTTCCTGACTTGAATGGAAAATGGAAAACATGTCAGCTCTGACAGCTGAATTTTTTTTTTTTTTTAACGTTAATATTGGTCCAGAATTTCAGAGTCAATACGCCCAGCACACCAGCGGAGTCTTTGCGTGTGGATGGCTGCGTGTGTATATGTATGACTGTGCAAATGTTTACATGCAACTAGTATAATCCTTTGTAGTAACGCTATTGTCTGGCCAACACACAGTTTGTGGCTGTGGCACCTGAAGCTTTTCATGCATACTGCTTATAGAGCAATATGTGTACTATTTCTAATGTAACAGACGGTGTAAAGATGGGAAAAACCTTTAATGTTGTTATCCAGTCTTATGGAACTAATGACCCATAGCACGTACTGGTAGTAGGTTTTTTTTCTGTCCATATGCATTCGGTAATCATATTTAAATGTACTTCAGCAGTATTTGATTAGGAATGCTTGCTAGATTCGAATTGTTTTTGTTTGAGATGCTCATTTGCGCATAAGATGGCCTACATGCACAGAATTCTATGATTTCCATTCCTGTAGAGGAAATCTGGCTGTTTATCTTCTTGGTTTAAGCTCAAGCCCTTGATGTATTGAGATCATTCCATATCAATTTATCAGATGCCTCCACCTGACTATCTCAGATTAGCCTTTAAAAAAATCCTGGGGAAAGATACACTTCTTAATGAGAATTATGCAAATTTTCAGATCCATAGGTCAAAAATGCTTATTGGGAAAATGAGAGAGAGCATCATCAATTCTGGATTAACAGAAACTTGCTCAGTCCCCTGCCTGCAGCACTGAGGTTTCCACAGGCCTTCAAATCTGCTGTCAGAGACTGGACAGGCAAATATTTTGTGGAAATTGAGCATCTATCATTCTATGTTAACGTGAATTACCCTCCTGAGAGTCCATGTTCATAGAGCCACAGTACCAGATATTTACCCCACAAAATTCGCTCAAGTAGTTTTCTGGATAATAGAATTTTTAAATTGCGGCACAAAAAAACAGTGTTAAAAAATTTGTAAAAACTTTTTTTGGGTTTTTTAAATTCCTGCTTTAATTTGATATAATAAACCTGAGTTGAAGGTTTATTACAAGGAGTCATTGACATACAGTATAAGAGCTCACTAAATAAATGGATTTTTAGAATGTCTAATGGAGCAGACATAACCCACAAAAGTAGGTATGTGCTGGTGCATTAGGAAATTAGACGGTTCTGTTCCTTCTCGTGAGCTACAATTTCTGTAGCTTTCTTAAAGTGACAGTCTGACATTCACGCCTACTTCGCACAGCGTCTGGCCAGGTGTGCGGGGGAGAGAAAGTAAGCAAGATTTAAACTTATTCCTTGTGTTATTTTCTTAATGCAACACTGCGATTTTTGTACCTTTTGATGTGTAAAACTGAGTGCAACATTATAAACGCCTTCTAGGAAAGACAGAAGGTGTGTGCTGTTACACTTATCCTTTCAAGTCCTAGCACAGGATTCAGTGGAAATCAGTCTTGATGGATTATTACCTTTTTATGTTTTCTCACATGTCCTTATGGAACAATACATGAAAAAAAGCTTCTTGAGTTTATAAGTGCTGGTTTGCTTGGCGTTTTCAGTGCATTCGAATAAAATATAAAGATATGCAGAGACTTCAGCAAATTGAAGGATGTCATTTATGTGTGAATATTTGATAGTTGCTGCAGTTTATTGTGTTATGTTTCCATTTGTCAAATTAAATGGTCTGCCAGACTGGTCATCTGTCTAATTTAGAAATCTGACTCCCGTTACAGCAGGGTGGCGTCTGCTAGTCAGCACACAATCAACAAGCTGTAACATAAAGCATGTTTTTGTAATTACAGCTTTGCACAGTTGCTTCTATGCTCTTTGTCTCTCTGGTTCCCTCTGGTTTAGTTTCAGTATTCGCCCCTAAGTTATCCTTCTCACAGTTAAATGCACTGGCCACTTTTTATTAGGTACACCTTGCTAGTACTGGGTTGGATCCCTTTGGTCTCAAGAACTGCTTTAATTCTTCGTGGCACAGATTCAAAAAGTTGCTGGAAACGTTTTTCCAATCTTCTTTTGTCTTATTTTGGTGAGCATGTGTGAATTGTAGCCTCAGTTTCCTGTTCTTGGCTGACAGGAGTGGAACCCAGTGTGCTCTTCTGCTGCTGTAGCCGATCTGCTTCAAGGTTCAACGTGTTGTGTGTTTTGAGATGCTCTTCTCCATACCTTGGTTGTAATGAGAGGTTTGAGTTACTGTTGCCTTCCTGTCATCTTGAAGCAGTCTGACATCAACACGGTGCTTTCACCCAGAGACCTGCCACTCACTGGATATTTTCTCTAGAGTTAACCCCATAGATGGTTGTGTAGTAGATCAGCAGTTTCTGTACTTTTCTTACTCATTCTGATGCGTAGTTTGAACTTCAGCAGGTCGTCTAGAGTTGCATGTGTGTCTAATAAAGTGACTGGTCAGTGTATCTCTGCATCCCCCTTTCTTTAAATTCAAATTTCCTTTCCTGTTCCCTGATTTTTGTTTTAGCCTCTTTATCTACAGTTGTCTTGTCTCCTGTTCTCTCTCTCTCTCTCTCTCTCTCTCTCTCTCTCTCTCTCTCTCTCTCTCTCTCTCTCTCTGTGTGTCACTGAGTCTCTGGTAAGTGTTTTCATTTGAGATGGTAGTGTTGTTTCTCATCCAAGAACATGATCACCTAATTACTGAAACAGTCACAGCGCCTCTTGTCCACTCCACCATCACTTACTTCCTTCTTGCTTCATCTGCTTTCTCCCGTCCCTTTCTCATTTATTCTCTTGTTTTCATTCTCTTTACATGCCAGTGCAGAAAAAAAATCATTTAAAAAGACAAATTAAAAAGGAAAGAAAGGGTGAAAAAAGAGGAGGGATAAAAAGTGAGAAACAGACAGGTTTCTATATCCAAGGTTGTGTATATTCATAATGAAAGAGAACGTGTAATGGTGAATCTATGTACATGTGTGTATGAATGATTAACATTTGGCCAGAGGACAACAAGATGACTGCTTAGCTACGTCTGCTAAACAACTGGCTTTGTAGCACACTTTCTGAAGTCAGTTGTTTAGCAGCCTTTGCTACAGTGTAACACAAAAGCCTACAGAATCGGAATGGTCACACTTAGACCTGTAAGCAGTTTTATTAAATGCAGTAAAACGTGCCTCAACAAAGTCTTTGAACACACATTCAAGCACACAATTACTGAATAAACAACATACACTGAAAGAATTATTGAACATGCCCACACAATTTTCCACCACCTCTCACCTCATCCACCTACAGTGGGCAGTTTACAACAGGTGATTAAGTGAAGTAAACACATATTCACAAACTGAGACAGCCCTCACACTCAGTTACGTTTCAGCATCTCGGTTTTGTTCTTTTGACTGAGGTGGCCAGTTGTGTGAAAATGTGCCCCCCTCCCTTTTTTTCTTTTTTTTTCTTTTTTTTTTTTCCAGGAAATACATGCTTCAATTCTTAAACTCTGTGGTCTCAACCCCATCTGGATTTCAAATCCCATCTCTTAATTTTTGGATCTGAATAGTGCCCAGAGATTTTTGTGTGTTTGTTTGTGGTTGTTGTCACCCTTCGTTTTGTCATTTCTGTGCTTATCTGTGCTCATCTCCGCTTTTTCTGCAGGGTTGGACGAAGTTCTATGAGTTTTCCTTGTCAGACCTTCGTGCTGGCTTTGAGATCATCGACAGGCTTTTTGAAGGTAGGAGGAGCTGATGGAATACATAAATTCTGCATTTTTGTCTAAGTCTGCACAACACACAGTAATCTGTGGGGTCTTTGATTACCTATCGCTTTAATTTGCACCACTCATGAATAACCTGGGCATCTCAGCATTTGCATTTCTGTGTTGTTTGTGCTCTTTACCTTCTGTGTTGAAGTTTGTGCAAGTTTTATTTGTGTATTTATGTGTCTCGGTATCTCTAAGGTGGTAAACAATTTCAGTGGGCGTTTGTCCACGGCCTGTTGGAGAGTGCTATCTACGGTGGACGTATTGACAACCCGTCTGACCTCCGCATCTTGCGCTCCTACCTTGAGCAGTTCTTCTCTGCACGTCTCCTCTCATCCTCCGTCTCAGCTGGACAGAAAAAAAGCAGAGGAGGATGCTTTCTACCTCAGATCAGCCTCCCGAGCTCTTGCTCCATATTGGTAGGTTGTCAGGATCACACAGTGGTGTAACACACAGTCGCACAGATACTTAGATGCTTTATGACGGACTGCCACTTTAATATCTAATTTAAATGATTAAGAAATCTGTTCATTACAGATAAATGCATATTTAAGCTTCAGGTGAAGCTTTATGTAGTTTGTGTCAATCAGAATGAACCCATGTCCACTGGCAAAGAAGCAAAAACAGCTGACTGGATTTACTATTTGAGGTTTGTGTTGCGGTTCAGTTCGTTTGTGTATAGTGTGAGCTACATTTTCAGGTGGTTTATAAAGCAGCCACTACAAATAAATGCCAGTAGTAACTCTCGAGCTTACATAAGTAGTTTTGCGTTTCTGCTACTTTGCATTCTGTTTCTATTCTTTGTCAGATGTTAGTTCATTTCACAGAGCCACTGAGAGGCCATTTGTTTGAAAGATCAATATGAAAATCTATAATTTGAATTGACAGTCTTTTGCTAGAATGCAGCAGTCAGTAGTGGGTGGGAGATCAGTTTAGTAATTTAGGCTTTTAAAGCACTATTCAAGGCAAATTTCTATGGTTAAAGAAGCTGCATCAAACTATTACAAACGACACACCCTAATAAGCTCAGTATTGCATTATTAACCCCACACTCCCACACAGACTTTTTCCATTTACTAGCATGTGATGCTTAGAAATGCAAAAATGTCTTGTTTCTTAGAGCCATGATATAAATTGGCAGCGTGCTTTAATTTTCTCCCTTTTCATGTGGGTGTGTGTCTGTGTGTGACCTGTATGTGTCTGCGTTTCTTCCCAGGACTACCGCAGAGTAATAGAGAATCTCCCAGAGGATGACAGGCCAGCATTCTTTGGTCTGCCTGCCAACATAGAGAGATCCTCCCAGAGAATCAGCAGCTCTCAGGTGCGCCCACACACACAACAGCCTAGCCTATTCACACAAGGAGAGACACAAGCACAGTCTCTCACACTGCCTCTAGCTCACATCAATCTTACGTGTATACAGATGAAGAATTAAAAGAAAATCAACAAACATTGTCTTAGAGAGGTGTTCGGTCGAAATGTGCTGCCAGAGCAGCCTCAGTGTGCCTTGGCATTGATCCTACAAGTCACTGGAACTCCACTGGAGGGATGGAACAGCATTCCTGGCAGTGCCGGCATGGACTCCACATGATAAGCCATGTTACCTCAGCATGATCTGGCAGTGTTCCAAAGAGCTTCTTGTGATGCCAGGAATACTTGGCTTTTTTTTTTTCAGACTTCAAGTGCCACCATAAATGTAGAGTTAAGGTCAGGTTAGTATCAAAAAAGTCACTACTGTGGAAGTCAGTCCTCCTCCTTTGATCTTCAAGCAGAAGTTGCACAGCATTGAGGCTAGGGTCATTATTCGACTGCCCTCTCCCTCTCTCCCTCCCATCTTCTAGTTAAAGATCCTCTTTCTCTCGCTGCTGTCTCCCTCAGATTTTTATGTTTCTTGAGTAAATAGGACTTTTTTCTGGTCGTCCGCAGAGAAATACTCTCTTAGCTCACTGCACCCACATGGAAAAGGTGGCTTTTACGGGAAAAACGATTAATGTTTTATCAGAAATAGTACCTCTTTATAATAAATAAATGCGAAACTGATAATTACTTTTAATCACCAGTGCAATGATAATTAATGTTTACTACTTAGTTAATAGTTAGTTTGTAAACATTATCTCGATGTCAATATGAATTGAAACTGGTATTTATACAACTAAATCACTAAACCTTAATTAACTACCAATTTAACATTTATTAATTATGGTTATTCTTAAGTGTTAGCGATTTATATATTTGGAAACATCCAATTGCTATAGTTACCAATATTCTTAAGTAGATATGTGTAAAAACAAATGATTTGGGCAACCATTAGTGAAAGTTTTTTTTTTTTTTTAATGATGAAAAGAAAACAAAATCTTAATTTTTTACAATATGGTGATTTTTGCATGCAGTTATTTTAAGGCACCTTTGATAACATCAGAATGTTAGTTTATCGTCGGAATAAGTCTGTGCTTGTGAGCTTTTAATTTTGTTTTTCATTTCAAAATGATAAACAGGAGCAACTCGAGGCCTTCTGATAACATTTCAGCCATAGATGCATTTTTCAGTACTCAACAAATATGGACTGACAGTTTGTAAAGATGATTGTAGCTCATGAAAATGGATGCTTTTGTTTTCCAGCCTGTGGAGCTTTGAACAAAATCTACATAGTGAGTCGAATCCGCACAAGTACTTTCTTTACTGGGAAAAACCCTGGTGTCTATGCGTGAATGTGTTTAACGGTTTATGGTCACTGCAGATTCTGATGTAATACAGTGTAACACAGTCTCACACAGACACACAGTAAGTTTTATTTCAGTGTCGTGATTTTGTATGTGCGCGTTTGTGCGTGCACGCGTGTGCCCGTGTCTGTGAGTTGGAGAGAGATGCAAATCTTAAAAGGCAGAAGCAGGATATGGAGTGAAGGTTGCATGACTGCACTGTTCACTTTCTTGACCACCTTATTTGAATCTTGGAATTTTCCCATCTAGTAATGCAAACATATCGTCTGTCTAACACATTAATCTTTGTGTGGTGTTTGGGTCGACCTGTGTTCAGTGTTTAGTTAAGAAAAGAAAAAAAAAAAAGGTACATTTTCCGGTAATTTTTTTTTTTCAGGCTGGGACTTGTTTGCCTTGATTTTACTCTCTATAGGTTAAAATTTGGGTTATCTCACATTCAAGATCATCTTCTTGGGCATGCCCAGAGAGCTTTCAGCTATTTTTAGATTGTTCCCACCATTTCCTGTTTGGGCCACTTACACCGTGCCCTCTGCGATTTCACCACTGACCTCAAACTTGTGCAGAGAGCAGACATCGACTTCAAACTGACCCAAATTTCGTGTGAAGGATCATCACTGGCTGCAACCAAGCAGTTTTCAGTTGAAGAGTCCACAGTTTCCAAGCCCAAAGGCAGCATTCAGCTTTCATCAGGTCGCGCGCCGTGAATTTGTCCCCCAGCACGAGACTGTCAGTGTGAAGTTCTGCTGTAACGTCCTGAGGCATCTGGAGGAGATTCAGATGATCTAAACTGTGTGTGCCAGCGTGCCCCTTAGAGTGCACTGATAATACAGAAGATTTCAGGCCACACAAATACAATCTTCACACACCACCTGTACAAGTTAATGGATTGCCATTTTGACACACATTTCAGAGGCACAATTGCAGAGGGAAATAACCAAACCAATTATGAGGAGATTTTTGCATCAAAAATCTCCTCATAATTGGTTTGATTGGCAGCAGATTGCCGTGGTCGCCCGAAGTTTACATGGAAGATGTCTCTGCAAACATTCGCTAACTACTCACCGAGCTCTAGTGAAACTGTTAAAAGTGCAGTGCAAACTGGAAACAGAGACTGTTCACCTTCAGAGTAAAAGTGCACAGCTGCACATGATTGCCACATTTAAATCAGCTGAATGATCTCCATTTCTGGTTTGGGGTCACCCTTTTCACAAGTTCACCACTGCTAGTGTTTTCAGTGCTAATTGGTACGTTTTTGCAGACGTCTTCCATGCAAACTATGGGCAACCAATGATCTGCTGGCAACCAAAGCAGTCGCGAGGAGGTTCATTTGTTTTGGTGCAGCGCCATTTACCTCCATATAACCAATTTAATCTCGCGACTGCCAACAGCCTCCAGCAAGCACTTTATTCACACATTATTCCCTAGTGACCAGTTGTTCCCAGGGGTTTCCAATCGGTCTCTAATCTGTCGATTTCTCAGAACGTTTTTACACCTTGTATGTTTTTGGTTGTAAGTGGCTCCATAGTATAGTGGTTTGATTTCAGGAGTTGCCTTCCTTCTGGAGTTACGGTAGGAAAGGCATCTAGCATAATTTCTTTTCTTTTTTTTTTCTTTTTTTTTAATCTGTCAAATCAAACATGCGGAGCTACCCACTGTGGCGACCCCTTGTGAATACGGGACCAGCTGAAAGTAGCTGCTTCTTCTTCTTCTTTTATGTCTTCTGATTGTAATTATCCTCAGTGAGCACACTTCAACCACACACAACCTTTACAGATTGTAAGTGCAGTCCCCATGTGGGTGTTAATGCAATTAAATTCATTCATAGTGTGGTCTGCTGATCACTGGAACCACCACCCTAGTTTCATTCACACGGCTCCCACAAGACCACTTATGTGTGTGTGTTACCATGTCTCTTTCTGTACCTATCTTCCCCATATGTCATTGTCTCCCCTCCTGCTGTCATTTGTCACTGTCACTTTCATGCTCTCTCTTTTTCTCTCTTTTCCCCCCAAATTTATGCCTTCTTTACTCTCATTGTCTGCAGGTTGTGCTCATACAGTACACTCAAGATATCCCAGGGGAAAGTCTGTGGTTTAGGTGGATGCCATTTAATATAAATGTCTAATCTTATGAATTACCTGACACAGGTCATATTGGACTATGCCTGTTGAGGACTGGGCTTACAGGCATGATGTACGATAAGCTGTATTCATATAGTTTATGCACAATGATAAGTATTTTGGATAGAATTAGGAACAATCATGCAAGAATGTAACAGTCAAACTAAAATAACAGCAAAACATTGTATGCAAAGAGAAGTGTATTTTTCCAGATCTTGCATATTGCTTATATATTAGTATAATGGCATCTGTGCCTACTGTGGCAACTTTTTCTCCCCAGCCTTCTGTCTGGTTGTCACTAGTTAAAATATTGATTATTTTAATATGTTTAAATTACTATTTGAAACACATTATATTTGATATCAGCCTCTTTTATATTGCTGTCAGTAAAGTTTTAGATTGTTTTTTTTCCCTCCTACCTTCCTCTCCCTCTTTCATATACTCAGACATGCATGCAAATGCACGTATATATACCCGCATATACACCCAGCTTCTCTCCTGAGTTCCTGAGCAGAGAAGATAAAGCAAGTGTTAGTAAAGAGTTCTCCTGGACCAAATGAAAGCCATTTATCAGACGAGCTGCCTTACTCGTAACACACACATAAATAGAAAATCGCACAACCACAAAACACACACACTGAGCCTAGATAAAAGTACTGTCCAAGACTCTAAGCCTTAAGCTAAGCATGCCTGATTAGGTATGTAAGGAGACGTGTTTGGGGTTCTCTCTCTCTCTTTTTTTTTTTTTTTACATTACAGGCCCAGAAACTGTGTTGATTCCCGGGGTGTCGAGCATCCAGTGTCACTTTCTTGTTGTTTGGGGGGGGGGGGGGGGTTGTT
>JAVDPK010003079.1:132677-181407 GCA_034780415.1 Cichlasoma orientale | reverse complement strand
ACACACACACACACACACACACACACACACACACACACACACACACACACACACACACACACACACACACAATGAAGCATTTTCTGGATTTGTGTCTTGTTCACTCTTTTGGTTTTTCTTGCCCAGATTATGGTGATTTAGTAGTTGTCTGTGTATGTCTTATTTGACGCCAGAATTCCCTTTATTATCTGTCCTACTGTGGAAAATCCCTAAGTCACTGGACTGAATTCACTTGATGTCTCTTTCATGTACTATGTAGCATGCTAGTTAATCTGGTAAGGGCTCCCACCAGTGTTCCACATTTCAGTTACAGAGTTGCTCTTCTCCCTTTGTTCTGTTTTCACGTGTCTGTTTCTGTTCCTCACCTTATCTTTTTGCATTTTCTTTGTAGATTGGAGGTCTCCAGTTGGAGGGTTGCAGTTTTGATGGTGTCCATCTTTGTGAGAACCAGCATGATTCTCCCAGTGTGTCAGCTGTCCCACAATGCTACATGGCCTGGGTTCCACAGGTATGTATTTGTTTTTATAAGAGCACCATACTGTAGAGTAGCTGACAGCAATTTGTTTTAAATGTTTTGTTCAAGATGCACATCAAAGATTTCCAGAGCCCACAGCAATGTTAGGATAAAAAGGATAAAAAGGATAAAAAGCAGGAAATTGTTATATTTAGGGTCTTGGCAGCAGTCGTTTGCAATTTCCTTTGAAAAGTGACTCAGATGATTGAGTAATTATCATAATAGTTGCCAAGTTTTTTCATCTCAATTAACTAATTAGTTAATGAAATAATTGTTCTTTGGCCTAGGGTGTATGATGTTGGAAATTCAGATTTTTATCAAAATTGCACCAACAAGCAAAGGTCTAAAAACAGTTTGGAGGTTTATGCATATTTGAGATTTTTGCTGTTTAGGCTCCAGTCACACAGGTAGAGCCCAACTGATATATCAGCAAGGCCGATATTCACGATTTGCAGATATATTGGCACTGGCATTTATAACAGCTGATTTAAAAAAAACAAAAAAAACCTTCAACCATGTTACAAGATTTTTAAGTGTTAATGTTGCATAGTTTGTTCACCAGACACTCGGCAACTTCCTTGTTGGAAAGACACGTTTGGATCGCCGCAAACACAACAATCAGCTGATCCAAGCAGCTGAATGTAAACAAGGAATCCACAACTTGTAGCGACAGTGAGACAATAACTTTAAAAGGATTCATAAATACAATACACATATGTTAGTGAAATTTGTCTGTATTTTTGAGTGTCTGAAAGAAAAAAATATTGGCTGATATATCAGATTTTTAAATCACCAAATATCGGTATCAGCCTTAAAAATCCTGTATCGTTCGGACTCTACACACAGGCCTTGAGACCGATCGGCAACCGCCAGTCTCTTAAGTGGCTGCCGACCGGTTGGCAAGTGGTTGTTTATGGCCTTTAGGTGAGACTGTTTGCAAAGAGGTATACGGTGCTGCACCAAAATACTCCCCCTTCCTAATTGCATTGGTCACTAGCAGGTTGCCACGGTCGCCCATAGTTTGCATGGACCGACCTGTCTTCAAATACTTCTGGAAACTTTTTGCGACGTATTCCACCTAGCGGCAGCTAACAGCCTCCAGCAACCATTCGGCAATTATTTAGGGAATTCACATTTTTCCCCAGTGACCCGAGGTTGCCAGGGGTTCACTGACCAGTGACTGAGGCCTTATATGTTCTGCAGTGGCAGAACGCTTGCATTTGTTTGCGTATTCATTTATTTATTTATTGCTGGGTACCTGAGAGATGCCAATATTTAATTGTTTAGCATGTAAACTCTTTTCATATACAGTATTTGTGCATACATACGCTCACTAAATTTATATTTAATCCTAGAACTCTGTTGCCGACTCCACTGCAACAGAGGAGAGTATCTGGCTGCCTCTCTATACCAACTCTGAGAGGGTGAAGGTGGTCACGCACATCTCTCTGCCCTGTGGAGCAAACCCCAACCAGTGGATACAGTGTGGAGCTGCTCTCTTTCTGAAACAGCAGTAAAAGGACGACATCTTGTTGTGGCGAGACACGAGACCGCAATGAAAAAGGGTTTTCTGAGTTTAGTAGGCCTTAACCCTCTGGAGTCCCTGGACATATATCGAAAGTGCAGGCTTCAAACTACGTACCAGTTTACGTTGATAGGCCAAGAAAAACCAGAGTTATACACAATAATTTACTCCATGCTTTTTCCTGTATATTGTCCTCACTTCGATGCGCGTTTTGTGCAAAAACGGCGAAAACAAGGGGTTAATGGAGATCTGACCGGGGCAACAAATAAACGGGATACATTGATGGGACTCTGTCATTTTTTTCATGAAGCATATTAGCTCATAGATTAAACGTTTTAAAACCCATTCATTTTCTATGACTATCATTTGTGTAACAGAGTACAAGGGAAAGGACCAGAGTGTAAGAAAACAGGATGAAGCAATAATTGATCTTCTTCGGGTTGTGTTACGACACTAAAACTTGAATGAAAAGCAAGCTTAATAAGTTAGACAGTATTATTTAGATCCCAAGAAACACTACTCCACTGAAACTGTCAGTAAGTTTTGCTGCTTGTAGGTTAACAAGAAAATTGTGTTTATTTCATGTTTCATTTTCCTACACTTTTAAAGCCTAAATGTCTTTTGTATAGTTACCGGCTGTATTTTTGGACCTATTTATTGCAAATAAAGGTAAAATAAATGCCATTCTTGCTGTTCTTATTGAACAACATTGCTAAAGTACTAACGTGTGTGTTTGTGCGGTTGTGTGTAGTTTTAGAATGGTGCTGACCCTCCATCACATCCTATTAGTAGTCAGAACTGTTGACAGTGAACAATACAGATCTCGGTTCTCTGTGTTCTGCCGCTCTCTCAGCTCTGCTGAAAGGGGCTTTACAGACATGAAGCACTTTAGTGTCAGTTCTCTTTCTCAAACACACATACACACATGCACAAGTTAGTCCCTAACCTCTGTGTGATTGGTTCTGAGTTGAGGTTGAGCGGAGTCAGTGAAGCTGTGATGGATGGCCCCTGAGCTGCAAGGGAGGGCGTGAGGTTTGGAAGGTTTGTGTGCATGCTTGTGTATGAATCCAATCATAAGCATCAAATTTGATTGATGGCTTAATTAATACTTTTTTTCCCCCCTTCCAACACCCTCTTTTTCAGTTTTGCTTGTGCCGTTGCGCAAATGTCTATTAATGTGAGTGTATGGAAGTCTGAGCGTGTGTGCGGTGCGGTGCGGTGTGTGTTTGTGGAGACAGAGAGGAGAGTTGAAATGAGGGAGGAGCGGGTATTGTGTGTGCACTGCAGTGTGACAAAATGGGAGTGAAATGGAACAGCAGGTTTAAAAAAGAGAGAGGATTGGATTTCAGCGAAACATGGCCCTCTGGGTCAGAGAGGGAGGGAGAGAGACAGAAGGATGGAGGCAGAGGAGGAGAGAGAGAGATGATGATGCAGGGGATGGGAAAGAGTGAGAAAAGGGCCATAAAACTCGGGCGAAAAAATTGAAGAGAAACAGGAAAATGAGCGTGGCAAAGGTGACAGGGTTTGGGAGGAGAGGTTAAAGGGAAAGATGGATGGAGGGAGTTAGGACAAGTAGTGAGTGAGTTATGGGAAAATGAACAGGGGAGGGCTAAAGAGTGAAACAGAGGGAGCTTATAGAAACTTTTTATTCAAGTAATACTGCAGGGTTTATACCTGCTGCAGTAGTGGACATACTGTCACATACTGTTTTGACCAGTGCTTTTAATCGTAGCGCTTTTGCTGTAACAAATCAAAGCCCAGCTCTAAAGGCTGATTATTTTCTATCTGCCAAAAGCTTCTCAAAAATTACACTGTTGAAATTGGATTCAAAACAGCAAGTGCTGCTTCACAACTCTTCCGTGCGTTTTGATGACTTCTAATCCTGTAGGCAGCGGTGGAAAATTAACATCAGCATTGCAGCAAACAAAAAAGGCTTTGCCAAGGGCTTGTTTCCAAGGTAATGTGTTTACAGAGTTTTGTCTTTATCTCAAATTAGCATGCCAGGTTTGAGAAACTATTGTGATAGAAACTCCTGCTGCGATGGTGTTCAGCATCTGCCTTAGTAGGTTGTTTGGAGTTTTGATCGCAAACCCACACAACATGAGTAATCCGTTGAAACGTCAGAGCAATGACGTGAATGGGGCACGCAGAAGATTGCTGCAACTGACAAATTTCTGATTTACCTCAGCAAAGTATTGAAATTCATTTCCAAACAACCATGTATGCATACTCTGTATGCATAAAGTAATAATAATAAAGTTTTCTTTGCCTTGCTGCGTCTAATTTTTCCCCTATTCACTTTTTGACCCTCCCTCCATTCTTCCAGAACTTCCTCCACGACGCCCACAATTCAAAGCGTTTGGGGATTTTCTGTGTTGTTTAAGCGACAATACAATAATGCTTATGTAAACCTTGCATATGTGAGACATAAACATTTTGTTTTCTGATAATATCTCTAACGCACTTCTTTTTTTTTTGTGTGTCCAAATAAACACACGAGGAAATAAACAGAAACGAGCGAGACCTTTTCATTTGTTTTCCTATAGTGTGGATATATAATCAGGCCTCCTCAGACTGGAGTCGGGTTTGTTCAACATTTAGTCTTCCTTTCACAGCGTGTCGAATGAATCAGACGATGGTATTTTAATTTTTGGCACCCAGTATGCTAACTGGGCCAACATCTGTTGGGTCTCCATAAAACAAGAATGATAAAATATCTGGTTCCCAGATTTAAAATGTTAAGACGGTGCGGCGTCAGGCAGTTGCCACATTTTAATAAGAGGTACATGACTGGAACCTGGTCTCTGGGGCGTCTCTTGATGACACCTCTGCTCTCTCCCGCTGCCTTCATCGGCTTCACAATTTGATTCAAACATCTCACTGTGCTGTTTTCCCAATAAACACCCTGGATTACCAAAAAAGAAAAAAAAAAAAAAAGCTGCAGTATGTCCCACCGCAACAGAGGGTTTTCAGGGGTGGGAAGTGAGAGAAAAAAGCCAACACAGTCCACAGCGTGTGCAGAAAGCAGGATAGAAACATGCTGAAAATACACCGCAGGAGAGCAGAATGGAGGAGGTGTGGAGAGGGATGCGAACATTACTGGCAAGAAGGCAAAATGCGAGAGAGGACAAATGAGAGCTACCTGCATCGAGCAGGTTCGATTTACCCAAAGGCAACGGCGACAGAAAAATATCGTACCAAGACATGTCTGTTTAATGCCCGTTCTGCAGTTGTACATGAAGTATCTATGTATCTTTATGCAGTATTAAAGTTGATATGAAAAGCCAAAATTGAATATTGTGCTATTAAATGTTTTGTTTCTGATTCTTTTCATTTTTCATGCTGTTATATCCACTTTTTTTTGGAAGTGAGCTCGCGCTCCTGATGCGCTTCAAGTCTATCTGCCACACCCCTGATCACCACACGCAAATACTCCCTTGTTGTTAGTGGCTCTGCATTAGTTCAGTTACCCTTTTATCGTCTGTTATCTATTCTCCAGTTCTGCGGTTGGCTGAGGAGCCAAGGATTGTGATTTTTTTGATTACATAGGTTATTGAGTTTCTTTTCTTTAAACACTGCGGTGGGTTTTGTATGATTATTTTGGCACTGGAGACCCTGATACTTGTGCTTCCTTTTTATTTCTTATTTTCATTTTCTAAATCATTGTAAATACGCTGCTAAACAAATTAAAGGAATATTTTGAAAATGCATCAGATCTCAACGGGGAAAAAATCTTGCTGGATATCACTACTGATACTGAGGGAATGAAAGGAGGCCACATCGTTTGATGGAAATGAAAATGGTCAACTTACAGAGGACTGAATTCAAAGACACCCCGAAGATCAAAGTAAAAAAAAAAAAAAAGTTGCGGCGGGGTAATGCGTTTTGCTGAAATTTCATTCCAGGAACTCTAAATGGTACTCAGTAGTTTGTATGGCCTCCACATGCTTGTTTGCATGCCTGACAATGTTGGGGCATGCTCCTAATGAGACGACGGATGGTGTCCTGAGGGATCTCGCAGATCTGGACCAGGCCATCACTGAGCTCCTGGACAGTCTGAGGTGCAACCTGGCAGCGTCGGATGGGCTGAAACATAAGGTGTGCTATTGGATTTAGGTCAGGCGAGCATAGGGGCCAGTCAATGGCATCAATTCCTTCATCCTCCAGGAACTGCCTGCATGCTATCGCCACATGACGCCAGAATTGTCGTGCACAAGGAGGAACCCAGGACCCACTGCACCAGCGTAGGTCCTGACTGTGGGTCTAAGGATTTCATCCTGATACCTAATGGCAGTCAGGGTGCTGTTGCCTAGCCTGTATTGATCTGTGCGTCCCTTCATGGATATGCCTCCCCAGACCATCACTGACCCACCACCAAACTGGTCATGCTGAACAATGTTACATGTAGAAAAACTTTCTCCACGGCTTCTCCAGACCTTTTCACATCTGCCACATGTGCTCAGCGTGACTCTGCTCTCATCTGTGAAAAGCACAGGGTGCCAGTTGTGGACCTGTCAATCGGGCTCCACTGCGCAATGGGCCTACTAGACAATGTCGGGCCCTCAGGCCACCCTCACAAACTCTGTTTCTGGAATCTCCTCCATGCTCTTGAGACTATGCTGGAACACACAGAATAATTGTTAATTTCATCAACACCATGTCCAAGTTTGTTGAATTGTGAATTGCAGCATCAGTTTCCTGCCAGGAGTGGCACTCAGTGTGGTCTTCTGCTGCTGTAGTCCATCTGCTTCAAGGTTCAACGTGCTGTGCATTCAGAGATGCTCCTCTGCATAGCTTGGTTGTACTGAGTGGTTATTTAAATTACTGCTGCCTTTCTATCAGCTCGAAGCAGACTGGCCAGTCTCCTCTGACCTCTGGCATCAACAGGGCATTTTCTTCCAGAGGACTGCCTGAGTTTTTTTTTTTTTTTTGGACCATTCCTCTGTAAACCCTAAAGATGGTTGTGTGGGGAAAATCCCAGTAGATTCCCAGCAGTTTCTGGAATATTCAGACCAGCCCGTCTGACACCAACAACCATGCCACATTCAGAGTCTACACGGCTAAATGCATTGAGTTGCTACCGTGTGATTGGCTGGCTAGATATATGTGTTAAGGAGCCGTTTAACAAGTGCACCTAATAAAGTGTATGTGAGTGTATGTATACTGGTTGATTTCTCCAGTGTTCATCTTATTTCTTTACCCTGATTACAGTTGTATCATATTTGTGGGAATAGATCCTTCTCTCTCACAGGGTACTGTACACGTACTGTAGTACTGCAGCAGTGATAGCACCATGCTAGCTTCCTCTTGTAATGGGCCGTTCCTTGTCGCAGCTCTGCCATCCAAGATAAGAATATAAGATATAATGAGACACTTTATGAGTGGTCAGCTGCTGTTTTAGCCAAGATGATAATTTCATCTCTCTGCTAATAACAACATAGGATCCCCAGTGCCCATTAAAATAATTGCAAGGCACCCGCTGTGAAAAGGTGGAAGGTCTAAGTATTCTTAAATAATTCTTTTTTTTTTTTAATGAGAAGCACTGGCCTCATGCCCTGAGAACAAATATAGTGTAATCATAGCATAAAAAATGTTCGGTATTGTAACTAATGTAATTCCCTTTGATAGTGTGCGGTGCTGTTTGAAAGGCTGAGGTGACTTCTGGAGCGATTGCATAGGAAAACATGAAACAGACGTTTTCAAAGAGACCTTTTCCTTTTAATTTTTTTTTTTATAAAATAGTAATGAAAATTGTTCACACTGTTGAATTTTCTACATACATTTTGCATGATGACTACAGGCCGATGGTTTTCATGAATTATATGCTGATGGAGGCCATGAGATGCGGTTTTAACTGCTGCCAAATATCTTTGTGCTACAAAAAAAAAAAAAAAAAAAAATTGTCCAGCTTTTTTTTTTTTTTTTTGCACGCAGTCCCTTAAAATCTCTGAATAATCTCTTGGCTAGCCTGCACACTATATTTAATTTAAGATATGGAAAAAAAAAACTAATTTGAGTGTCGCATACGTGATACTGTGCGCGTGTAGAAACCTCAGGGGACTGAATATGAGACAGCTGAAAATAGAAAAGTTGACGCCAGCAATTCTGTACGGTGAAGGCCTTCAGGATGTGATATGAAATGTGTTTGTTCATTGTAAAAACAGAGGCTCCCTTCAGTTGCATCACACCAGATATCTTGTGGTGTGCAAGCAAATTATTTCATCCTTTTGTTTTGTTCCTGTGTAAATGTGTGAGTGAGAATGTGGGAGTATGCATATGTTCTCCTCAGTATACTGTACAATGGTTGGTGAGTTCAAGTGTGTGTGCGTGTGTGTGTGTGTGTGTGTGTTTTAGTGTGTTCTTTCCCTGGAGAGATATCCTGCCTCCAGCAGAGTCAGAGGGGTTGACAGATGACCACAAGGTCACTCATCTCCTCAATCTGTGACCCTCTCAGGAGGCGCAAACACACATAAGAGGAATTTCCTGCTCTTTTTTTTTCTCCTCGTTTTGCTTTGAATCACTTCTGTTCTTTTCACTTTTTCTCTCCTCTTTTCTTCTGCTGCCTTACATCTCAAGTTTACTCTGTTCTCTTGTCATTTGCACTTTTCTTTTCCTCCTTCGCACCTCTTATTCTGTCCTCTGCTGTCTCACCTTTTTTTTTTTTTGCCTCACCTCCTGAGTTTTTTTCTTTGCAACTTCTAAATTTACATTTCCGTCTTATGTCACTGTTCCTATCTTACTCGAATTAATGACCTCAGTGCAAACTAATGAGATTATTGTATTAACCGGGCTCCTTTGAAGACCTCATGCATTCTCTAATACAATATTTGAGACCTACTGTCTGATGGAACTGGCTGGGATCAGAAGATTTTCATCATGTTTTTTATGAGACTTTGTTACCTATGGCATTCAACTATGAACAAGAATAGAAATTTGATACAATATCTACTGATTAGATTAAGATTTGCCAGATTAATGTAAAATGACTGTGTGTGTGTGTAATTGAAAATCAGCTGGTTTCCTCTGATGTGTCATGTAAAGTGCTGCCAATACTAAAGTCCGGTTCATGCAAGAAATACTGACAGCTGTAGACTTGAACTGAGACCAGCAGAGTTGCTCATTTTTATATATATATATACATGCCACAGTATGGGTTAGCCATACACTAATGCATTCCATGCATGTAGACTACAAAAAAACATGATGACTGATTGCCTTTCTGAGTCATACAGTTGGGTGCTTTGCAGGCAGGCCACACAGTCTCAGGTTTTGGGCTATGCAGATGTAGGAGACAGAGGCAGAAAGCAAGAATTAACCATTCTATTAATTGTGTTGAAGATGTGAGCCTGAACTGATAGTTTATATATTCTATTACTGGCTGCAATATAAACATATGATGTCTCAGACTGGCAGTTTTGACCCATAAATGACTTTTGTCTTCCGTTAATATGGTAGGAAATTTCAGAGGCCCGCCACTTTGGTCTGTTCTACTTTCTGTGAATATCTCAAGGGAGTTAAGTTTAAGTGATCTGATTTGGGGGAGTATCACTGTGTGATCAGTAAGCAGCACTGTGAACTGGAACCATGATGGACGTTTACAGGAAATTTCTAGGCAGCACAGAAAACTTGCAGAAACTCTCTGGCAATTTCACAACCTGGTAGTTCATCCTACCCCTATGTGGCTATGGGAAGCTTTAATCTGTAAATGATAATACTCTGTGGTATCCATCCATCTTCTTCCACTTATTCAATTAAGGGTCATGGTGGGGATGACCCCACCATGGAGCCTATCCCAGCTGTCCTGGGGCGTGAGGTGGGGTAAAGTCTGGACAGGTCACCAGTCTGAATTCGAGCTAACACAGAGACAAAACCTTTCACACATACAGCCAATCTCTAATTAACCTAACATGCATGTCTTTGGACTGTGGAGGGATATCAGATTACCCACAAAGGCGCAGGGAAAACACACAAACTCCACACACCAGCCGGCTGATGGATTCAAAGACAAAGGAACTTTTGGTTAGCGCCAGTGATAACCATGCACAACTGTGCAGCCCAATATTATGATTATACAATTTCAAAGGATAGAATAGTAGTAAGGATAGTAGGAGCGCCCTTAAAAGTCATAGCTTAGATTGGGCTCATCTAAGGAAGTCTGCTAAGATTAATTACCGTACCTTACCCAGAAATCCCTTTTCAAAATCTTAAAAAAAAATAAATAAATCTTGTGGTTTCCTTTGATCAGTGTTGTTAACGGTTGCCAGAGCCAGCTCTTAGAAATGGGAAAAAGTCACATTAGTTTCCCAAATAGCTTTCAGAGCAAAAAATCCAGCATCTAACTTCTGCTCCGCTGGTGCTTTGCACAGCAGCTTGAAAATATGTGTTAGGTGGTTTTTGTGCTTTGCCCAGCATCCTTCTAAAGTCAGCTACAGTAGATTTTGTAGATGTCAGTACGGCCAAAATTGTTGTCGCACGTAAAAGCATTTTTATGAAATGCATACACTCAATAAAGGGCCTGGGCTGTTGCTAAGAGCACTTAGCACCGGGGTATTATTTTGTACCTTTCAGTGCAACAAATGTTAATGGATATCAGAATGACGTCGTGCTATGAATTCTATTTGTGTGTTGTATAGAATTTATATGTAATAAAGGCATGCTAATCATGATCTACGTTTTCAGCAAGAATGTGTTACATAGATCACATGAAACAAACTCACTGAAAACCTTTAGTTGAAGTGCTACTGCGAACATAATAGTGAGCCCATTAGGGTATATAATGGTGTAATAGTCTGTCAGAGGAGTATGAAGGCACATGGTCTAAATGCTTTTTAAAGAACTGTTTCTCTGGACTTGGTTGTTCTTTTTCCACGATCTTGCACTGTTTAGAAATCCATTTGAAGGCGACAGACTTCCATCCCAGATATCGAACTTTCAGGCAAACTATTTGCTGTATTTTTCCTATCTTTGATCGATCCCGCCATCACAGGCCACACACACCATCTAAAAGCTGCTTTCAGCATTGATTTTACATCCGGTCTTCAGTCCGAATCAATCAGAAACCAGCTTGTGACCACAAATGGCATCTGTCCATACTCTGCTACATGTATCACTATAGCAGTGAACAGATTGAAAGCTATTATTTGGCTCACCGATGTAAGAGAAACATCTTGTTTTTCTCTAGTGCTCAAATTAATTACGAGAAGCTCACCGGCTCAGTGGTTCGTACTTGCCTTAGAGCAAGACTGCTCTGGGTTTGAATGGGTTTTTCTGGATGGAGTTAGCATGTTCTCCCTGTGCTTGTGTGGATTTTCTCTGGAAGCTCTGGTTGCTCCCGCCATTGAAAAATATGCTAGGTAAAAATCTCACATGGTGTTCTATATCTGAGGGATGTGGACCGCAATAGCTCAAACCTTTGCATCCCAAGCTTTATATCCAAACCCATCAAGATGCATAAAAACATAGAAAGAAAAGCTATTTCCTCGGAGCAACATGCTCTGTAATAATTCCACCTACCAATTCAAACTAGTTTATTGGTGCTGCATTAACATGCAGAGTAGGTGTGATCGGGAAGCACGTTTCATCTTCAAACTGCCTGGAGACCGTGCTGTATAATAAACAAACCTGTGAGAAATTAGAAGATCCAGGACGGAGAAGATGTAGTGTTTTAGTGGCTCTAGTTCGGCCCCAGTGATCATGCGCTCTCCATCTAATATTGAAGAATGTTCCAGATTAGAAAGCTGACAGCGGCTAACTGACCAGCTGCACTAACCCCTCCCCCCCGCCGTCACAGCCAATGGACCAGCGTAGATTAATGACCCCCTCAGACCCTCACCCAATCACCACACTGCTCCCATCTCCAATGAGGAATGCCCTTGAGCAAGCTCATAGCAGACATTCAAGTAAGGATACACACAGGCACGCACAGAGTTACACACTCACCGCTTAATTCAGCCTCCTCTGAGGGCAGCGGGCCGCTCAGTGCTGATGTTTATGGCTTCTCCGAACCTGCAAATCACCGTGGTTACGGCTGGGCAAATTGATGACCAGGGCCTGTCCACCAGCCCTCAGACAAACCGTGGATCACTGGCACAAGCTCACAGGGTCACGCACTTAAACCCTACAGTGGAGAGGTTACACATGCAAAGACAGCATAAAAGGTCTTTGTTGTTGTGCGTGGCCATCATGCAAAAACATCCAATCTGTAGGTGTCAGAGAAGCGGATGTGTCACTGTGGTGTTACAGTGACACATCTGCTAATTCCAGCTCACAAAATTCTTTGGAGAAATCGTACATCGCTATCAAAGTTTAAAGCTGATAATCATGCAGTTATTGAAGTCTAATAAATCCTGGCAATATATCTCTCCACTGAAGTTTTGTCATAATTGGCCTGTGCAACAGTCGAGGCTCTAAGGTGCAATATTAGAACACTTCTTGCAGGATTTAGGAGTTTATTTTGTTATTTCCACAGTCAGAAAGTATTAATTTTTTCTGTGACAAACTGTGGAACTCAATCATTTTGTTCTTTTGTGAAAAAAAAAGAATCAGAAATTGCCAGCTCAAAGGGGATCTGAGTCTGTAACTGCACGGCACAGTGGGGAGTTTGCACCACAAAAGCATTGTCATCAGCTTTTTTTCCCCACCTGTGCCCATCATGACCTTGGCTGTTGTTATGTCAGAGAGCAGTCACAGTCGGGGAAGTTCTGTGTCAGTAACAATCAAGCAGTGAATGCCTGCTGTGGGCTGACATTGGCCAATTTGGCTCATAAATTCCCAAAGAAGAAGAGAAGTAAAAAAGCATCTTTGTTCTGCTCAGGATTATTGACGTTATCACCTTGAACTGTCAGCACTCACCGTGAGGCGCTCTCTTTTCTTTAGAAATATCTTTTCCCTGATATCTTTGAACTGTTTCTTTTATGTTTTAATAGCACTAGAGCAGCACTAAATGTCTTATTTCAGCTCCAATTCTAGTAGAACATGTTCTCTCACATTTATTTATGGGAAAGTGTGATGATTTTGCACTTCCCACATTACAGTAAATTCAGTTTCTTCCTAAGTAAAGATAATGCACGCTGTGCTGTTGACACATGTAAACCATGACTATTAGAGCTTGAGGTTCAGCTCAGCCACAGCTTATCTTCACCAATTACAAAGCAACAACATTGCCTCTAATTTACTGAATTTTCCTCTTTCTGTAAATGACCAAAACGCTAACATGCAAATAGATGAAGTAACACTATAAGTGCAACAAAATCTTGTGTGCAAGAAAAGTTGCCTATTCCTTTAAAACCAGATAGATAGTCTGTTTTATTAGCTTTTGTTTGGTTTTATTGATGGTAAATTTGCCTAAAAATGCCCTAAGTGACCAACAACTCCATTTATTTTCTTACATATGTTGAATAAATATTATAATTTTGCACAATTTTCTTCTTTTGTTTCTTGGCCTAATAAGTAGATTAGAAGCTAAGGGATTTATGTGTTAAGGGAAAGGAGAATCACATAATACACTGCCAATATTAATGTGTCTAAAAGGGTCTGTGTTTGTGTATGCTGTATAGCTCAGTTCATAGGTATATAGAAAGCGCTACAAACAGAAATGCACATTAAATACTTACATTTAGAGTCGAGCCAGAGCATCAGAAATTCAGAAATTCCTCCACAAATAGTGAGATAGTTGCTGCAGGATGGCAATTTAACTGCAAAATGACATGGGCGTTCTGCAACCTTGCTTTTATGTAGAAATATAACCAGAATATAACCACCTGGCCACCAGTTGAGTCAGATTCCCCATTACAAAGAGAAACGTTACAGGCTGGTTGTGTTCATCAGTGCAGACTGACTTAGATTGCAACATGCTGGTTATCTGTCTGTGTTAATAATTCATGCTGCGTTCCAGACACCAGACACAGAAGTTGGAACTCGGGAGTAACGTCACTCAGGTAGTGCGTTCCAGTAGTAAAGTTGAAAAAGTGCTCTGACTTTCTGAGTGGGAAATCTGAGTTGAGGGGGCATTCCGAATGATGAACATCGGATTTATTCTTGTGGCGGAACAAGGAAATTAGCATACGTTAGCAGGTAGCAATTAGCGATATTCTCCACCGTCTTTTGTGTACATAAAACCATAGAACTTGCTTCAACTTGCAATCGGTTGCTGAATGTGAAAAAATTCTGTGCAATCACAGAGCAAACACCTTTTTTTCCCCTAGTTGCAAGGAGGTTGCCATCCTGTTTTTACTCTATCGTGCTTGAGCCATTAGGCTTAAAGCAACATTGTACTCACCTTCTGGAAGGCCTAAGGGGATGATTGATTACCCTATAAATAAAAATGAACAAACACACAAGGCTATGGACTGCTGTCCTTTTTCTTTTTTTTTTGTTTAGGAACAAAAAATTGTATAAGTAGATTTTAATGATTTTAATTCAGGGCACTTGCCCTCTAATTCCTGAAGCGAGCTTGATCAAAAATGAGGTTAAAGTTAAAAATGAAAATAAATGTTAAATGAAGTCCAGCATCAGATATATTTGGCATATTCCAAATGCCAAAATGCTCTAAGGGTTCCCCTCAGGTCATTCTCAGGATCACCAAATGGAAAGAGAATGTTATATGCATGGCAGAGACACAGTACACATTCTTTCTCAAGAAGTGTCAAATAAGTTTTTCACAGAAGTTTTTAAGAAATAATGAATACAGTGAGGAAGGTGCTTGTCAGCCGCCAAAAACCCTGCTATTTTCATCAAACCCTCTTTTCATTTTGCCCCATTTCGTTGCCCATTTTCTGACAAAAATTCCTATTCCTGTGCATGCAAACATTGGCGTATATAAAAAATTATAATTATATTTCTTTGTTTTCATGTGTTGTTCTGTAAGCATGCTCAGAACTGTTACTGTGTGTATGCTCCAGTGAATTTCAGTGTATATCTGCTATCTTTTGACTTTCATCTATATCATCAGCATTGCATCAGCTGAGTGTTTCTGAGACTTGTCCCACAGTAGCTCTTCCCAATCCTCTGTCTTAAGGAACACAAAATTGTTGCAATTGTCCCCACACGCCTTGAAAACCTTGATATTTTGTTTTCGATTAAGCCACGTTTAAATCTTTACTCTGAATGCTTCCTGCCAGGATGCCAAATCTTTTCGGAATGTTCTTATTTGAACTTTGGCCAACCTATTTTTTTCGTCTTATGGGGGTAATTCAGAATCAGATCTGGTCATGCAACAAAGTGCATCGAAGGCTGCCTGTGTTTACACATCTATCAGGAAACTGTCTTTTCATTTGTCTGTGTAATTCTGCTCAGTTCTGTAGCCAGCGAAAGATTAGCTCAGCATTTCTGCCGCTAATATGCTTCATTAGTAAAGATAAACTCAGTCAAGCAGGCAGACAGATGCAGTCTGACAAAACAGCTGAACCAATGGAGAATGTGCCGAGAGATGAGAGTGGAGACATGCAGTGAATTTCTAGTTGGATAATGTTGTGACATTTTAAATATATTTCAGTGATATCAGATACTCAGTAGATGTTGAAAGTATTTCTTAATACCCTTCTCTGTGGTAGGCTTTTAGTCCATCAGGTGTGGAGAGGGAAAGAAAATGTTAAATAAATGAATGTACTCTATGTCCATTCCACTGAGCATAGCTGGCACTGCGGATTTCATTTTCACATTTCTCTGCATAAAATTCAAACATTACACATGCAGATAGAACAGGAAATAAGAGTAAAACAGCATAAGAAGAAAAGTAAGAATTAATATGAGGGAAGAGAAGGGTGCAACACTAACGAGAAAGCGTTTCAGGAGGGCAACATGGAGACAAAGAGACTGATGGAAGTCATGAGTAAGAAAGAAAAATAATAGGCAGGAATAGGGCTCTTCTAATGGATGAAACAAATGGGAGAGGGTTCACATCTGCCTGGAGTTAAGATAAATATGGAGAAGATGCAAAGAAGACAAAAGGGATAGGCTGAGGAAAACGACAACTTCTTCAAGGGAAGAGTGCGAGGTTGACTCCTCGTCATCCAGCACAATCTCACTCTTTCTGTTAGGAACAGATACACAGTCACAGCACACATCGCTGAAAGAGTGTCAGACTGTATTGCCTTTAAAAGACTGCGCAGGGAGAGAAAATGGTGTTAATGGCTCTGAAATGCTTTTAACAGTCCTACGCACACAAGTCAGATTTCTGACTTTTCCATCTTACTTTTCCTATTATAATTATGAAGACCTTGTCAGATTTTTAGGATGCTCCTAAATGGTTGCCGCAAAGTGCTAGAAACTGCCTTCCAGCCTGCTTTAGAGTTTTGAAAAATAACCTGTATGCGTGTAATGGGCCTAGTGAATCTGATTTAGTCATTCTGTGGGCATAGACAGTAGTGTATAGACACACACACACACATGCACACACACAAATCCCAGCTTTTTTTGCCCTCCAAGCTTGGGTCCTCTACCAGAGGCCTGGGAGTTTGAGGGTCCTGCACAGTATCTGAGCTGTTTCTAGGACTGCGCTCATCTGGACAGAAATCTCGGATGTCGTTCCTGGAATCTGGTGGAGCCGTTCTCCCAGTTTGGGGGTAACTGCCCCGAGTGTTCCGATTACCACTGTTACCTTCACCTTCCACATCCTCTCTAGCTCTTCTCTGAGCCCTCTGTTTTTATTGAGCTTCTTGTGTTCCTTCTTCTTGATGTTGCCATCACTTGTCATTGCAACATCACTATGGCTTTCTTCCTCTTCCTGTCCACCACTACTGTGTCCGGTTGTCCATCCTTATCTGGAAATCCCACAGGATCTCGGCTTTTGGCGGTTGCAGCTTTCCTAGTGGCGTCCTCACGGTTCATATTTGCATGTGGGATTCCAAGGTACTTGTCATTGTAGTTGTCCTCAATGTCTTGGGGACAGAGCATCTCCTTGGTGAAGCCCACATTTGATGGTGGCTTGTGCAATTACCTTGAAGTTGGTTTCTAGTGTTGTTCTCCACATTCCTATTGAGTCCTCGATAAAGGCTCTTAGGGTTCTGTTGATCTTGAATAGTTCTAGGCATCTTGAATAGTGCGGCATCGAGTCATAGGCTTTCTTGTGATCACTCCAGGCGGTGCACAGGTTTGTCAGTCTGGTCTTGCAGTCTCGAGTGACTGTTCTATCTACCAGTAGCTGGTGTTTTGCTCCCCTGGTATCTCTGCCAATTCCTTTCTGAGCCATGTGTCTGTTCATCTTAGCTGATATGATGCCTGACAGGAGTGCTAAGTTCATAAGCCTGCATCTCTGATGGTATATTAGGGGGTGCATTAATGCCTATGGAATTGGCAGCTTGCACATCTGGAAAAGCATTGTCAGTGCTGAACGGTGTATACAGGTTTTAGAGTAACATATGCTCCTGTCCAGGTGGTGTCTTTTTCCAGTGCTTCGTCAAGACAGTGCTAAACCACATACTGCATCTATTACAACAGCGTGGCTTTGTAGTAGAAGAGTCCAGGTGCTGAACTGACCTGCCTGCAGTCCAAACCTTTCAGCAAATGAAGAAATTTGATGCATCATGAAACAAAAATATGACAAAGAAGAACCCGGACTGTGGAGCTGCTAGAATGCTCTGTCAGACAAGAATGGTACAACATTCCTATCTCAGAAGTGCCCCAGCTGGTCCCCTCAGTTCCCAGATGTTGTTGTTAAAAGATGTGGAGATGCTACACAGTGGTAAACATGACCCTGTCCTAACCTTTTTTCAGACATGCTGCTGCCATCAAATTCAAAATGAGCAAATATTTGTCTTATAATGGTACATTTTCACATTTTAAACATTGGATATATTTTTTGTGTTCATTTGTGAATGAAATATGGGTTTGTGAGATTTGATCATTGCATTATTTTTTTTATTTACATTTATTTACATACAGAGCATGTTTTTTTTTTTTTTTTTTTTGTAATTGGGGTTCTGGCTAGTATATTATTTGTTTGTTTTAAATGAGATTTAATTATGGTATGTTTAGCTTCAAGAAGAACTCTTAGAAGGGTTAGGCCTTTGACTTGTCATTGCTGGTAAAACACGGCTTTACCAGCAATGACAAGTGAATTCTGACCTAAATAAAAGGAAATAAAATAAAATACATTTTCCAGTTAAGAAGTAGTAGACCCTTCCACAGCTGTTCAGTTATAACAAGCAGCCAAGAAACCACAAATGCAAAATATTCATTTATTATTATTATGGAAAAAAGAAGACAGAAAGAAAGGAGAAATCCTTCAAACTATGAACTGACCTTGGTGCAACAAGATGACAAGAGCACAAGAGGGTTGTTGATAGCTTTTAAGTGTGTAAAACATGTCAGACAGCAAGGTTATTCAGTGCTTCAAAGACAAGACAAAGAGTCTTCTTGATGTCGTTTTCACATCGCAATGAAAGCCAGTAGAGTCATTTAAAGATTAAATCTGTGAGCTCTGATACAAGATACAAGAGTGTCTTTTTAAAAAAAAGTTTAGTTAGTTTAGTTTTATTAGGACTTTATTCTGTATTCATACAGGATCTCACAACAGATACAAACATGTCAATTTCACGTGTTTTAACAAACAACACATAGAAACCTGCAAAACAGAAATGAGGTGAAATATAAATAATATAAAAAATGCAAGCCCACCTACCCTCCCACCCCAGACTGATCCAGGTTTATGAATGAATGTATCTCAGCATGCAAAGCGTACAGTTAGCATACAAACAGAAACCGTCTCGGTGTCCTAAGGAATTCTGACAGTGTCACGACAAGCGCTCGGCTGGATACAAGAGGCAGCTTTGACTCATGAGGGTCATCTACTGATCGAAAGGTCAGTGGTTTGATCCCAGGCTCCTCCAACCTGCGCGCTGAAGTATCTTTGGACAAAATAAATACTGAACCCTGAGTTGCCTGCGATGCATCCATCGGAGTGTGAGTGTGTGAATGTTAGGTGAAAAGTGCTTAGGCATATAAAAAAGAAAATAAATAAATCACTTGTGTGAATGAGGCTTGTAGGAAGAAATGGGTTTTCAGTGCTCAAATTGAGAATAAAGGAAAAAAGGGAAAAAGGAGAGAATGGGAATGTGCTTTTCTAAGTGACTGTCAGTTTTTTATTTTTTGCCAAAATACACTCAAATAAAAAAAAGTGTGTCCCTGAGTCAGGATTTTGTTCAGACAAGTGTCCTTAAGAGAAAATAGCACCACAATCCACTGTGAATTTTGTAGTCTAAGTTTTTCTGTTCAGTGTTTTGGTGTGGAATCCCTCACTTTAAAAATTCTGTCCATTCCCACATTACAAAGAGACTACGAGAGTTTGAGTACAGCGAAGGTGAGACAGCAGAGTGTAGTCTGCAGCATTCACCTTGTTCCCAAGTCCCCATTAAAGCATAAATCTGTCATTTTTACGAGATTCCCTTACACCATACATCTATCAATACGCTGTGCGTGTATTTATTAGACATCGGAATGATCCACTTTGACGTGAAGTCTTGCACACCACAGCTACAACACAACAGCATCCTGTCTGCATGTTTCATCAAGTTCACCATAATTACAATTTTCATAAGATATGGAAGGGTGATGAATCTTGACAGCATATTACCACAGGGGCAGATAAATCACACACCATGCCTTGACATTTCTTAAAGCGCCATTAAATTATATTGATGTCAAGATTTGATCAAACAACTTGGCTGAATGTTGAAGTAAAAATGGTTGTTAGTACTAACCACCACACTGAGAATCAACAGCCGAGCCTCGAGCTCCGTGGCTGACTCTCCACATGTACTTGCAATTATCTTAGATAAACATATTTCAGATTAGAACCACCAAGTAAAAGGCCCAAATAAACGTTTCCCATCAAGCACATTGTATTACACTCAAATAAAAAAAATGCGTGTCCCTGAGTCAGGATTTTGTACAGACATGAATAATGCTCTGGAAGTTTCCACCAACATCATCAAAAACAGGTCAGACACTCACAGACACTCACCGTAAATTATGTAGCTGAAGGGCATTCAGGGCAGCCAGTCTGGACTTTATTTAGTGGTGGTGTGTGTGTGCCTCTGTTTTAAAGTGTGTGCTGATCTGAGTGCATTCATTTATCATTATCTGCACACAGTATCTATTGTGTGTGTTGTGGCCGCTGTAAGTTATGAGTTATGGCAGTCACACTGAGGTGTCAGAGAGCAGGCTTCCTTTCATAGTGCAGATAACCTGTCCGTGGGTGGGGGGTGGAGGTGGGGTGGGGGCGTCCGCATGCACACACACACGAACACGCGGATAGATAAAAAGAATGCTTTTATACTACTCTGTAACGTGCGGCTCAGAAAAAATACTCACGTTCAGGTAAAAGCAACAAACAATACAACAATAACAGTTATTATTGCTGAAATGTAGGCGAAACTGTCCTTAAAATAGCTGCGTTCCAGCTAAAACAATACTGATGATGGGAAACATCTTGTTTTACAAAAACAAAAGAGAGCACTTTTTCCTAAGGAATGTTTGGACCTGATCCCAATATTTCCCCTATTGGCCCCACCCCTCAGTTTTATCCAATGCCTCATAGAGTAGACTAGAGGAGAATAAAGTAGAGGAGGCTGTGGTCACCCATCCCTCCAAATGGCTATACACATTTTGTTTCAGCTTAAACTCTGTCCTTCCCGTCTTTTTGTAGTTGCTGTGCACGTAAAGGATTTTGCCACCGCTAAAAAGAAGTGATTGCATTTTGGAGATCTTGTCAAAAAGCCGATACTAGTGGGGAGGCATAAATTTGTCGTGCGGAGCAAAGTGTTGCTCGGAGGCGTTCAGTTTGTACTGGTTGCTTACTCAGAAGGTGAAGTCGTGTCTGATTTGTTTGGCCTTGAAGATGCTTCTGTTCTGGAGGAATGGTTTATTATGAGCAAATTGTTCTGAAGATTCTTTTATATAAAAAAAAAATATTGTTAGGATTTGATGTAAAGACTAAGTAATTTAATATTTTTTTAAAAAGGTGTCAATCATAGCGTATTAATTAAAATGAAAACACTAATTGTTTCCTTTTTTCTACAGAAAGGTATTTGTAGGGTGGCACTTCTGATATAATGATAATCTCGTTTTTTAAAAATTATTTATGCATTTAAAAACAAACAAAAAAATGAATTAACCAGGAAATGAAACTCTTGAGATTAAAAATATATTTTGCAAGAGTGTCCTTGGCTGACAGAGGCAGCCTTAACCTAGCATGTTTCTCAATGACCGGAGAAAGCAGAGCTCCCAGAGAAAACCTGCAGTCTCAAGGAGAACACAACTCCACACAGAAGGGTCCTGCTTAGGTTTGAAACCAGGACCCCCCCTGATGTGAGGCAACAGTGCTAACCACTGTTTAATATGATTTTAAAAAAACAGTTCCATAACAACATTTACTATTCACTCAGGCACACTCGTGAAATACAGTTCAACTGAGTTTCATTTATATGGCACTAATTCACAACTTGCTTCAAGGCACATTATATTTTAGGGTAAAGCTCCTGCAGGTAGAAAACCCCAACAATCAGACGATCTTCTATGAGCAAGCACTTGGTGATGGTGGGAAAGAAGAACTCCCTTTTGACAGGAAGTAATCTCCAGCAGAAGCAGGCTCAGGGAGGGACGGCCATCTGCTGGCACTGGTTGGGGGTGAGGGGGAAAGAGAAAAGGACAAAGGGAGACAGGACAAGAGACAGACTGTGGGAGAGACAGAGACAGCATTTAATAAATACTAATTACTAAAATAATAATAATAATAAATACTGATTAAAGGTGTATAAACACATGAGGCATGAAAAGAGGTGAGTGGAGATGAAGTGCTCATTGCATCATGGGAAGCCCACCAGCAGCCTGAGTGGTTCAGGGTCACCTGATTCAGCCCCAATTGCACGCTCTATCAAAAAGGAAACTTTTAAGGCTAATCTTAAAAGTAAAGAGAGTGTCTGTGTCCCGAATCCAAAGTAGGAGCTGGTTCCTCAGGAGGGGGGGTCTGATAGCTAAAGGCGCTGCCTCCTAAAACTAGGAATCTCAAGCCAGCCTGCAGTCTGAGAGCGGAGTGCTCTGTTGGAATAATATGATACTATGAGATCTTTACGATATGATGGGGCCTGATTATTTAAGATTTTGTATGTGGAAATGAAACAGATGAATGAGAAAAAAATATATATATATATATGAGAGAGAGAGAGAGAGAGCGTGTGAAACCACATGTAGCATTTCACCTTCATCCTGAAACGTCCTTAATATGGAACCTTCCAAACTCCACTGCATTTTTTCACAGCACCTGCTAAAACACTAAAGCCTAAAGTAAACAGGGTCTGCAGTGCTGTTAACATTCCCATAACATAAGTGGCTGTGAGTTTATCCCCAAAGTCAGGAAAACAACCTTGGAATGTAAAGGGTTTTTAGAAGGTAGCCAAGGATAAAGTGAAATGGTTGTGTGTTTACTTGTGCAGAGAACACAGATGTCTCTGCAGCTGCAGTTTAGGTTTTATTTACTGTTTATTTAGCTGCTTATAAAGTTTTATGAAAATGAGTCTCAGGCTCACTCAGGCATTATGAGATGTGCATTGCTCTAACGTAACAGCCACTGAGTAAACAGGCTTTTTGGTTCAGATCCTTTGTGCTTAAGATACAGCTTTCCCTTTCCCTTGGCATCATTTATCATTTGATTTTTTTAAGATTTCTTCAATATAAAATCTATTCTTAACTTATAAATCATTCTGCATGCAGTAATGTTTTAATGATGTCCATTTGTTAGCGTTAAGCATTCATAATAAAATCTTATTTCAAAGTTGAAATTTGGGGCATACAGGCATTTTTTTTTCTTTTGTCCACAGAACAGGTGCCACTCTCACATTGACTGGCAACAATGTGATAATCTGGGTTATTATGACCTTCCCTCTGTCATTTCCAGCCTCAGTCATTCACCGTAAATGCCACTTTTAAATTTTTTAATAACGTCTTCTGTTTTAATGTGATAAAGTTGTGCACATTTTGATTTGTAACAGAACAATAAACTATAATCAAGTCATCAATTAGTATAGACACCAGTCAACAATTTGAAACTGGGCAGTGAGGAATATATTGCAAATTGAATATTGAATATATTGAAATTTGAAACAGTTCACTTTGAGTACACAGTTACTTGTAAAGGAAGCGCCTATCTGTTTGTAAGCTGCACCTATTAGCAGTGTGGACCGAGAACGTTTTGTTAACCCACCACTGGTCCAATTTCTTGTTCAATTTTTTGTAGGACTTGCCATGATGTTGGGTACAGTATATCCATGGCATCCAGGCAAATAACTGTGGTAGCTATTAGATTTTTCCCCTCGTGCCACCAGGTTGCCATTGTTGTTTTTGGGTTCACTTCTCATCAACTTTTGATCCCATAGGTATCACCAAAAGGAAGCCTCCTCCTAAAACTATCAGGCTGAGTAGGCAGGTATCATCTCAGTTCACGGTGGTTCTGCTAGGCATCTAAATTGCTTGGTAGGACTAAAAAAAGATGGTAGTTTGGTTTAAAAGAAAAATTGAACCATGTATTAGAAAGCTCACTTTTCTAGGTTAATTGGGTGTGGGTACGCGTGGGTGCCTACTGGTGATATCTATCTGGAGTTATTACAGTGACACCAACACACATACACTACTGTATGTTGCCAAAAGTATTCAGTCACCCATCCAAATCATTGAATTCAGGTGTTCCAATAACTTCCATGACCACAGGTGTGTAAAACCAAGCACCTAGGCATGCTGACTGCTTCTCTAAACATTTATGAAAGACTGGGTCGCTCTCAGGAGCTCAGTGAACTCCAGCGTGGTACCGTGATAGGATGCCACCTGTGCAACAAGTACAGTCATGAAATTTCCTCACTACTAAATATCACACAGTCACCTGTTAGCGGTATTATAACAAAGTGGAAGTGATTGGGAATGATAGCAACTAGCCTATGTAAAATCACAGAGCGGGGTCAGTGGATGCTGAGGCACATAGTGTGCAGAGGTCACTAACTTTCTGCATCATCACTACAGACCTCCAAACTTCATGTGGCCTTCAGATTAGCCCTTATTTCCAGTGAAAGGAACTCTTAATGCTTCAGCATAACAAGACATTTTGGACAAGTTCATGCTCCCAACTTCGTGGGAACAGTTTGGGGATGGCTCCTTCCTGTTCCAACATGACTGCACATCAGTGCACAAAGCAAGGACCATGAAGACTTGGATGAGCAAGTTTGGCATGAAAGAGCTTGACTGGCCTACAAAGAGTCCTGACATCAAGCCGATAGGACACCCTTGAAGTGAATTAGAGGGGAGACTGTGAGCCAGGCCTTCTTGTCTGACCTCACAAATGCGCTTCAGGAAGAATGGTATGAAAAATTCCCATAAACACTCCTAAACCTCATGGAAAGCCTTCCCAGAAGAGTTGAAGCTGTTATAGCTGCAAAGGGTGGGCCGACATCATATTACACCCTATGCATTAAGAATGGGATGTCACTCAAATTCATATCCATATGAAAGCAGACAAGTGAATAATTTTGGCAATATTAAGTATGTTTAGATGTCTCTGTTAAGATGAATCCTAATCAGTTTGTCCAACACCTTCAAAACCATATGGTCCTCTATGTTTCCACTGCCTGCCTGCCTCTTGCTATCTATCTGTCCTCTGTGTGTGAGAGTGTGGGTGATTCTGGCTACCTGCTCCTTCTGGTCCTATAGCTGGAGCGTCTGTCTCCAGTCAGTTAATAAGTCAACCTGCTGCATTTAAACCCCGGCTCTTTCGCTCACCGTTTCCCAGGTCGTTCTGTCAGTCATATTGCTGAGGCTCTCTAGTGAATTCCTCCTTCTCTGTTTTGTGTATTGATTTTTTGTTTTCCCTCTGAATCACCTTGGCTCTCCTGTGCCCTAGACCTTTACTTTGTGCCAGGCGGCGTCTCAGCGTCAAGTGCTCAGTTCTGGTTTGGTCTGCCCACTCTGCAGCACTCGCAGACCTCAGCCTCTCAATCCAGTGACCTTGAATTCAATTCAATATGATTTATTGTCATAAATCTCTTAAGTTTATTCCAGTGTCTTGCATCAGAGTCCTCAGAGCTTTGGTTCAAACACACCACAGCATTACCACTAGCATCAGCTGTGCTTTGTCTTTTTGTACACATTAAACCTATTAAGCATTCGCATGTTTCATCGACAGTGGTGCGCTGGCCCAGTGCTGCTAATGTGCTAATGGCCCAGAGGTGCTGTGACAGTAGAACTGCTCAGAACTGCTTTAACTTTTAGTCTCTGGTAATTTATTCATTTATGTTTTCAGTTTTTGGGCAGATGAAGCATAGGGCTTCATATTTACCTTGCCTGTACTTTGATGTGACAGGAGATATTGCTCTTTATCTTCTGAGTTTCTGTTGTGTGAATCTATCAACACAACCCCAGGGCTATCAAAACATTCCCAGAATGCAGTGTGTGTGTGTGATAGATACTCAAAGGTGAGCTATGTAGCCTCCGCCAACATGTGTTTCCTGTTTTTTGCACCTTTTTTTTTTTTTTTCTGTCTGACCAAAGGTCCCAGATGGATCTGCCACAAATACACAAAAAATAATTTGTAATTCGCAGACAAGCCGCATACCATACACACGCACATTCCTGGCTCTGATCATCAAAATGTTCTTTTTGAAAAGCTGCTATTTCCGTCTATTATGCTTTTATTGGGGTAGTTTTCATAATGTCCCCTCTGTATACCTGCAGAAGTGGGCAAGTGTGTGTTTTGAATCTGTTTTTATTTGATATTCTTACTTTGAGAGAGATGAAAAAGAGGAGGGTCAGGAAAACATGAACCTTTTGAGTGCTTGGTCAGAGTGTTGAATGGAAATATAAAAACATCATGGACATGTTTAGTTGTTGAATTCGCCACCTGAGGCCTGCACTACGAAGCAGGATTTTGTCTTGTCCAGGTAACTTCAGAGGTAACCCTGGCTTTTCTGCACTATGAAGATGGTTCACTTCTTACCTGCCACATTGGGCACAATAACAGGTATGAAATCACCACCCACTGACCAATACGTTCTCTGGAAAATAGCATCACCATTCCTGGAAGATCCCTCGGACCTCTGTGTGCCGACAATACTAGGGCCTGAAGTTTTTTAACAGTGTCTAATGTCTTCATATTCCCCTGAGTTTGAACCTCACATCAAATTTACATGTAGACTATGTTTGAATTCTAATTTTAGATTTATTCTTTGTTTGCTCTCAGACTGTTAAACACCACCAAGGTTGCAGCTGAAGAAAATAATTCATTATAATCCATCAGTTTCTTTCATGTCTTAATGATAGAGTTGCGATACTGAGAAGTTTGTTAAACTATACAGTCTGCATTTTTGCTGGCTTTCTTTCCTGACTTCAAGTAGGCTTGACGTTATTAATATAGCAGCTCTTTTCTAGTCTCACCGAGCCACATATTCATAGAGCGCTTTGAGCCACTTTGTCTGCAGCAGCTGTGCTGTTATGTGTTTAACCTTTTCTTAGTAAAATTAGTCACTCTGCTGACAGTACACTGACAGTGTTTGTGATTGGTCAGATGCTGCCGACACTACCGTTTTCATGTGAATGTGAAACCCTGGATTAAATTGAGATGATAAAAAGCTTTGTGTGACCGCTTATCCTGACTGCAGATGTTGGCGTAAGTGCATCCAGATAATGGAAAGATACCTCGGATATGTTGAACTTGCTTTATAGTACAGGGCTCAGGACCATTGCATTTGCATTTTAAACCCACTCTGATGCTGCAAGAAGTTAGCAAGATTACTAAGTTTTTTCATCTGTAATGGCTTGATATCCATCCAAAAGGTGTACCCAAAAAATACTGACACAAGCATGTGGTATAATATGAAAAGACGGTTCATTTCCAAATTCAGATCATGTATGCAGACTGCGTCCCTGCCAACCCTTCTCGTGCTGGCCAGGTCTCCCTTGTAAAAGAAATGGGACTTCCTGGTAAAATCAAGGTAATAATAAAAGACAGGACTGACCACCGGTTACCAGCTCAGATACACAGTGAGGAGTTTCACATCGGAGTTTCATGTTGCCTTCTGCAGATTGCCCCATCCCTTCAAAACAGGTGTCCTGATCAACCACTGGCAGCCATACAGTGACCAGGACATGACTGGCAGTGTTCCTACCTGCAGTCACTGCCAACTCTGTTTGTTGCACCGGCTGAGCCAAATACATCGCTGCCAAGATTTGAACCTGGGTGAAAGCACGCTTATTTTAGCCTTATTTCCTCATAACATGAAACATCAGGGTGCAAATCCCTCTGGGATCTCTCTCCCCATTAAACACAATGAGGTCCATGTTCAGATATACAATGCAGAGTAATTGTTTGAACAGTCAGGAACTATGTAGGAGCACTTGAATACACTGTGCAGAGAATTTGGAGTTTTCAACAGTAATCAAAGATCATTAGTAGTTGAATAATCAATAAATGCCTGTGCTTTTTTTGTTTGGCTGCCACACATGGAAATCACTAACAGAACCATCAGCAGGTCTGGCAGATCAGGTGGTTTGCTTTGGGTCATGAGATGTTTCTTTTTTATTCTCATTTTCCTTATGAGGCTGATTTTATTTTATTGGAGCACAAAATTCTACTGGTTTCTTTCAGGACTTCTGACCTTTTTCCTTTTCTTTTCAGTCCTAAAGAGCATATGTGGCTCTTTGTGCAATCAGTTTTGTTTTTTTTTTAATGCAAGTAATATTCTGGACATCCAGGCTTATGCTCAGATTTTATTTTACACCTTTGTACATGCCATTGGTTGCTGAATACATTCTAATGTAGAGCATACTGTGTTTTCCCCTGTTGAAAGGTGGTGTTTTTGAAAGTTGGGCCCCATACAGTGTAAATCATTAAAATTTCACGCGAAGATGTAGTTTAAAATTAGCACAAGGATAGGTGTGATAGTACATGCCACTTCCCAGGATTGGACATAAGACAGACGTGCCACTAGACAGTCCCATAAGACGGGCAGGTGTTATCCCTCTCCAACAGCCTCCTACAGCCTCGTAAACACTCAGCTGCAGCTAACTGGACAAACCCTTTTTGCAGGCTGTCTGCTTCTTGGATTTTGTGAAGCCAGTGTGGAAGCACCAAAAACTGCAGTTCTTGGAGTGGCCACTTGAGGCTGGTGAGTAAAGCATGTACAGGCTGGTACAAAAATGGTTTTGATCCCTAAACTGTTTTTTTGGAGGGAATAAACTAAAGTTTTCAATGACTCATCCATTCTGATAATTTTAAAACTTAAAGTTGAAAGGCCTCTTTGATTGACAGGTGTGTCAATACAGGCAGCTGTATATAATAGCTCTCTGCTAGGTTTCATGTCTGTTAATATGAGCCAGCAAACAACCATGTTTGCTGTGTGGGTGCCTTTCGGGTATTTTCAGTGGGATTATGTGACAAAAAATGAAAGCCTGCTGTAAGGTACAGACCACAACGTGCGGTGAATGCAGACAGGCTCGGACACAAAACGCAGCGCTCAGGAGACGGACGTGACTGAGTGGTTACTTTAATGAGGCTCATTCAAAATAAAAACAGGGCTGACAGGAAGAGAACACCGCACAACATATGAGAGTAAACACTGACAATGATGCGACAAGGACTGGAGGAAACTCAGGGCTTAAATACACCACAGGATAACGAGAGGAACGGGAACAGTTGGAGACACAGCTGGGAATAATTAATCAAGACAAAGCTAAACTCAAGGACACAGGAACAGGAAGTGAGTTACAGGTAAACGAATGAAGACGTAACACAACACAGGGAGCAAAACTACATACAGAACACAAGAAACACGGGACCAGGACACAGAGGGATAAAACAGGAGCTGGAACACAGGGACGCCGGCAAACAGGAATTACATGCAATAGCTATAAAAACAGGACTCAAAACATAAAGCGAACTGAGAATCAAAACCATAGAGAAAGTCAAAAACAAACAAACAAAAAAACATAACATAACTCAAAAGATCAAAACACAAAACACTGGGCACAAGGCCCGGGACCATGACACAGTCAAGTAATCTGAGCACCAGTTTTGGTGAGGCAGTCATCTGCCGCAACCGGCTGGAGGTGAGGGGAGAGAGACAGGACAAAAGACATGCTGGGGAAGAGAGCCAGAGATGAATCATAACTCAAAATTAAATGCACAGTGTATAAACAGTATAAAAAAGGTAAATGAAGAAGAAACACTCATGGGATTATGCATCATGGGAACCCCCCAGCAGCCTAGGCCTATTGCAGCATAACTAAGGGGTGGTCAGGATCACTTGATCCAGCCCTAATTATAAGCTGTATCATAAAGGAAAGTTTTAAGCTTAATCTTTAAAATAGAGAGGGTGTCTGTGTCCAAACTGGGAGCTGGTTCCACAGAAGAGGGGCCTGAAAGCTGAAGGCTCTGCCTCCCATTCTACTCTTATAGGAACAACAAGTAAGCCAGCAGTCTGACTCAGTTGCAAAATTTGCTTCTATTGCAAAAATAGTCCACTGGATTGTTTCTGAAAACATTTAAAGTCGACTCTGTGTTCATTTTAGATAAGCAAAGGTTAGTTTAAAAGATTATTGGGATTTTCCAGAGGCGCTGAGTCACGCGTGGCTCTCCTGATTTGCATAAAGCAACCTAGACGCATTATGCAAATGAGGAGTTGTGCAATATATTCCTCTCCATATTAGAATATATTTTATAGCTGATCACAATAAAGAGAAGCATGGAAATGATTGATCTTGTGGACATAATGGTGACTTGTGATTAGGGTAAGTCTCAGTGAAATGAATGGGAGTCAAAGTGATGTCCTCAAAGGTGCCAAAAACACAGAAGCGGGTGTGTGCGAATAAGCTTGCACCGGATAATTCAGGTAATTGAATAGTCTGCAAGAATAAAATGTGCCATGAGGTTCCTGCCAGAATGAACTCTTATAAGTAATACCTACACACCTGCGCACGCACACTTACACTCACACACAGCAGTGAATCACTTTTATCAAATTTAAGTGTATCCCGTGCCTTGGGGCTTGTGTTATTTGTTTCTTCCTCTACCCTCCCCTCTCCTTTTTTTCCCAGCGATCCCCTGTTCTCTTCCAATATCATGCAGCTATAAACGTAATTTCTCAAACCTGACTTCTCAGGAACTGGAAAAAAAAAAGAAAAAGGAAAACTGAACTGAGCTGAGCTGAAAAAAACAACTTTGATATTTGTTTTTTTCTTCCTTGAGAAGTCATGTGTGAAACTTTTAATGCATTCCACCGCCATAAAGTGTAGCGAGCACCAAGCACCATAAAATGTCCCAATAAAGAAAAAAATTGCTGTCTTTCTACTAACTGCTGTAATATGTTACCACTCAGAATACACAGTAACCTGCCTCTGCAGTATATCAGAAAGAACTGTGGTCGACATAATTTGCTCCGGGAACCGTCACAGGCAGAAGTCTGCAGTTTCCCACCTTTTGAAGCAAGGCAGAGTACAGAGAGACACAGACCTGGATTCTTGCCTTGCACTTTAAGTTAATCATTTATTTAATGGGACAGTTTGGATCTGAGAATGTCATTTTTATTGGACTATTTTAAATGTGCAAGTGAAGACCCGCAAGCACAACTGTCCTTTTTCTCCCTATGTCTGCAGATTCCTCACATAAAGTCTTTCTCCATTATTCAAAGGAAATATCTAATATTCATACCTAAATGAAAGCTGTTCTATAATGTAATGTGAAAGAGGGGAAAGATGGGGGCAAGGGACAAGGAGGAAGAGCTGCAGGTCGGGGTGGGGGTGTGGGGCAGAGAAGCGTGTGTGTGTGTGTGTGTGTGCAAGTAAAAAGGTTTATTCTGAGAAAATAAAATTAGAAGAATCAGTCAAAGGGAGGAAAAACGGATGCTTTTCAAAGTAGTGAAAAGTAAAATTTTTGAACACTTTTGGGCAACAAAGTAAAAAGGTAGTATTTAGTAGTTACTAAGTGAGTGATAAATATGGTTGCAACACTAAATAGTCATAAAGAAGTATGTTCTATTCTTATGTTGGAAATTGTCTGGAGAAAAAGAGACACGGTCATTGGAAAAAAAAAAAGAAAGATTGACAGCACTCCTCCCATTCATCTCTGCTGCATGTCAGTTCACACTGTGTGTGATGTAGGGCAATGCTGTCTCGCTACATCGTGTCTCAGTTAAGGGTCATATTCTCACCATTCTTTCCTACACGCCTCAATGACTTCATCAGCTATCCTCCACCTCCTCATCATCTGCCCATGTGTCACTTTTTCTATGTGTGTCTGTCTCTCCCAAACGCTCATTTCTGTCTTAAGGCCTTTTTTTTCCTGTCTTTTTGTGTCTACTCTTCTCCATCAATTCCCTTCAGTTTTCCCCTCAAATCTTCCTGTCTGGCACTGTCTGTCTTTGTCAAGTATATTTTTCTCCTCGCTGAATCCCGTTTGTCACTTAATCAATTCATCCAACTCTTTCCATCCCAAATATTGTCCAGATTAATTAAGCACGATGAGCCTCCTCCCTAAATTAGATCATGCTCTGACTCGGCTCTAACTTTTGATAGACAAAAACATGCCCAGAGTCGACAAGTTTAACTGCACTGCAGCTCATACATGTATGAGCCCAAAAATGTTAAAAAGCAAGCTTTTCACTTCACCGTGTGCCCTGTCATGCTAGGTTTGTCAGGGCAATAAGCCAAAATGTGCTTGAAAATGCTAGAAATGATGAGACTATGATAATCAGTCACTGGGATGAGTAACTTAAAGTCTTGAAAACAGGATGCAGAGCAGACTCCTCAAATTTCCAGATTAAATCACCTAGAATTACCCTCAGTCAGCTGAAAAGGAGATATACATAAAAAGCGCTTAGAGAAAGAGCACACTGAGGTATTATGATTGTAAGATGCTAACCCTATTACTAATAAATCACAAAAAAGATTGAACATTGACAGCCCCTTTACCATTGCTTCCAGGAATGCACTTAAACACCGTTAGAAAAAGGGAGATGACAAAAGGAATATAAAATTTACAAGAAGTGGCAGGAGAGCAATCTCATAACAGAGGTTTGAATAAAGGTCCTTGAATGTTTCCCTCCAGGTTTAATTTCCTGGTTTCTCAGCTAACTGCGGGGTGATGATTTGTTCTGATGCTGTAAGAAAGACAGAAATCATTATGCCACAGAGAGTAGGAACAGAGTCAGTGTCAATGAGGAAGAAATAACAGAAAGACGAAACGCATGTGAAACACGCCTTGATCAAAAGGAAAGTGGGAAACGAGCGTGAGCGAGGGGAGTGGGGATTGAGTGGAGGGTTAAGGCACAGATGAAAAAGCACAGAATCAGGTCAAGAATGAGAGAGCCTCACTAATGGGGCTGTACGACAGTCATTTAAATGTATGCATGTTTAAGAAAAAAAAATGAAACTAGCCTGAGGGCAGCCTAATATGTAAGACAAAGTGAGTTGACATTTTGTGTGTGTTTGCCCACAAGGAAAAGATAAGAAGCTGCTGACAGGCTCAAAAATAGCCGTGTAGGAATGATGGGCTCAAACAAACAACATGCCCTGTCTCTCTCTGACCTTCTCTCTCTCTCGCTCTCTTTTCTGATTGATCTCCCTTTCCCTATAGTCTCCCTCTGTTTACTTCACTTTTTTAAAGCTTAATCTTAATTCTGGTCACTCTTGTTTATCTCGCTCTACGTTTCATATTCAGTCGTTTTCATGTCCATAGGGATTCAGAGGAGTGTACTTTGTTGAATTTTTTTTTTCTTTCTCTTAGGGTAACTCAAAAACTACTCAGTTATGGATGGATGGATGGTGGATGGATGGACAAATGTCTGGCTGTTTTTAGTGGGATGTGACTGTCGGGCTATATGGGGGGAGACTGCTGTGTAATGATAACAGCACAGGAAGGGTTGCCACAGCAACAACTGGGACAGGAAACAGCCTTAAGATATGTAGAAAAAGACTTGGATAAAATAGTAAGGGTTGTAGTGTTGTTACTTGAAACAGTGAGCTCTTTTCTACAGACAAATCCAGCAACCAATTTGTGTGTTCAGCAATCTAGTGACAGCGACAGTACCATGGGTCACACATTAGCCAGTAGCCAATGGGCGGCAGCGAAACCTGAAAAAAAGGCGACGCAAACTGAAACGCAAGTAGTTGGTGAGTGTTTGCAGATAAGTTTATGTCTTCCGTACAAACAATAAGCACCCGCAGTAACCAAATTGATTGCAAAGACGTTTTTGGTGCAACATCATATACCTCTTTCCAACTAGTGCAGTCACTAGGAACTGCATTGCAATCAATGTGAACCTGCCTGCTGTTAACCAAAGCCTTTCATGTTCTTTTTGGGAACAAAATCCTTTCTGTTAAAAAATATTCATCCAGTTCTGGCAAACAGCTTGTCCCGTCCAGTCAGTCACTATAAAGTGTATGGTCTTATGTGTTTGTAAAGGCTTTTGTATTTTGCAAATATTTTATTTTTTCCAGCCAAAATTGAGGTCTGTTACTACTGTTGGAGCAGCAAAGAAGTGCGCTGGGTCTCCCAGTAGTGTGACACAGAAAGTAACTGATAAAAGTAAAAAATTGTATGCTATACTTGTTAGAACAGCTTACAAAACACACATATTGAAGGAGACACCATTGCAGAAATGGTAACTTCTGGTATTTCCTCAGATTTCTGAAAACATTTTGATTGTAGCCATTGCAGTCATCCTCAACGCTGGAATGGATATTCAGGAAACAACTGTTGGGCCGATGTTTAACAAAAGTAGTCCTCTAACCTGATATCACACAGCATTAGTTTCAAATGTCATTTGAAGAGAAAACCCCCATCCACAATGTTTAAAGACATTATGAAGCATGACCCTCATACCCAGTAAAGTACCTCTCTCTAAATAGTTTTGTAAGCTCTAAGCAGCCATTAAACAATGCTCAGCTGGGAGTGATGATGGCAAAGAAATTAGTCATGCTGCTAAGAGGGCAGGCTGCACCTACAGTATGTGCAAATTTAAGTTTAGGTCATAATATGCCCCGTTCACAGCATTAATCCTGCATGCTGATTATGCTTACCTGGTGTGCTTAAATGTTATGCCAAGGCTCTACCATGGTTCAGGTAGTAGCGTAGAGAGGAAGGTTGGTGCTTGTCAAACGGTTCTTGGGCAAGATACTAAAACCCAAACTGTCACTGTGATAAATTATAAATAAACAAACAAAAACAAAAAAACACTTAAAGCACTCTGTGAATGTGTCAATATCTTTTTCATATTTCCTTAAGTTTGAGCTCTACCTCGTGGTTAGTTCTATTTAATACTTGTTAGCATAGTAGCAAGCTAAACTATATGCTTAAATAATTAAGGAATGTCAGCATGTTCACATTGTAATTGTGAGCACACTAGGCTGGAAAACAACCAAACTGACAGCATTACAAAATAATTTGGACCACCGTATCAAGAAGTGCTGATTTGCAACTGCAAAGGCAGCTCTGGAAATAAGCAGATTTTTTTTTTAATTTCTATTTTTTACTCAGACTGAATGGTGAAATGGGAATAAAATGAAAGTCCAGTGTGATTATCCAGCTGTCCTAATCTTTCCCAAGTGGCTGGACTGCAGCTGAGTTGCAGGATCCGAGCAAGGAAGAGGTGGTTCTGAAAAGTGATTGTGGAAAACTAATAAACATTTGATTGGATTGATTATTTGGCCCCTCCTGAACCTACTAGTGGTACATTGGTCTTAAGATTGCATTTGTGGTTTCAGCAGTGACCTGTGTGAACTGTGCTCTGTGTGCAAGAATGTATCCGATAGCTTCTTTGTGTGCATGTGTTCAGTCTTTGCAGTTCCCACTGTTTCTCTACATCATACATTTCTAAATCAGGTGTGGGGTATCCACTAAAAAACAAAACACCCCCCCCGCCCCCCCAAAAAAAAAAAATCTGATTTGCCATTACTTTGCACAGGTGATCAAAAAAGTCATTGTTCCATATCATATAAAACCTGGACAAAGACCTGATAAAAACATTTTTTGGCAGGAAAAAAAACACAAAGCATTCGAGCCAGTAATGCTTGAAATATTTTATTTTTTTTAAAAAACCAACAGGCTGATTTTTTTTTTTTAATAAAACAACAGAAAAGGACACAATAAATTATTTAGGTAAAGCATACAGTTTTGTCTTTAATATTTTTGGAATGCAGCAACGGAGGTTGACTTTTGTTAAAACCAACACCAACAGCTATTCTCTGAGTTAAAAGTACTTAGCACACCCATTGAAATTCTCAAAAGGGAAACTCAAACTCTGACACAAGTCTCTTTGAAAGGTACGGCAATCTGAAATGTTCCCAAAGGTCCTCTGTTTGTTTTTGATCCTCTTAGCTGTAGTTAATAAACTAGTTAAAGTTTCATGGTGAGAAACATGTGATCACATAGGAGGAGAAAATAAAACAGCTACATGGAAAAGGCGCGTGTCACTGGAGGATGCAACAGTGGAATGTGCTGATAACAGCAGCAAACTGGCAGACACAGGATGCACACACACACACACACACACACACACACACACACACACACACACACACACACACACACACACACACACACACATATGCAGGCACTCAACCACAGATTCCACTCATGTACTTTTACAATACATAAATTTGTATTTATGTATTAACTAGTCCCCTATAATATGAATGGTCAAGAAATTGCAGCAGCTGATGTCTTTATAACTTTTTATACTAAAAAAAAAACAGAAAAAGAAATCTCAGTATTGTTGGTTTTAAATAATCCTCTTTAGTTGGATTTACTGAACAAATAAGAGCTTTTTTTAAAAGTTTACTTGAGTAATTTGTGTTATTTCTACAAAATACTGTGCAGTCAGGAAAAACGTTTCTGGATTTATTTAAAAAAAAACTTATGTCAAGTGGTTCCACACAACTGTGTTAAATAACTCCTCAGAAATTGATTGCATTTTACTCTAAAATGTTGGCGGGACTCAACAAGAAGCCATTGAGTTAACTTGAGAAAACACAGTATTTTGTTGAAATAACACAAGTAAATTTAACTGAAGAGGAAAGCCAGCATTTTTTTTAGTGTGTTTTGGCAGGTTAACTCAATGACTTCTTGTTGAGTCGTTGATACACTCAAAACATTTTTTTGAGTTGTTCATAAAACTGTACACTTTCCAGCAGAGCATCTCAGAAAGTTGTGATTTTACCTAAACTCACTGTCATACTTGTTACCTACTAAACATAATACAATAGTAAATATTTATTTTAATTTGTTGCTTTGATTCTCCAGTAAACTTTGACAGCTACCACACATACACACAACATGCACACATACTGAGCATTCACATGCTTGTATCTGCTGCCAGCTCTTCCAGACTGTTGGTAACCCTCCACCCTTTAAACAAAAAGCACCTCTTCCTGAGCTGTTACAGGGAGAGTGAGTACACACACTCAAGTACTGCTTGTGTTATGAGCAGAGATCAAGAACGCTGCTCGTGGTAATTCCATCAGATCTCTGCAAACTTATGGAGCAGTGGGTCAGATTGTGATACACGTGAGCATTTACATAAGCTCTATCTTGAGAGCTCTTGTGAGCTCTATCTTGAAAGCGTCTCTCTCTCCTCTCATTCTGAAGTGCTAGCGATCTACAAATAGAAGGCTTGGTTTCCTCTTTTCCATCAGCCGCCTCTCCTATAAACTTCCTGTTTGCCTCGCTTCCTGAGTTCCCCTCTCTCTACCTCTGTTGTGCATTCAGGGTCTAAGTGTTGCGGGTTTTATCCGTGTTAGCAGAATTCTGCTTAGCAGTTGGAATGCCAGGAATGCTTGGAAAACTGGGCACAGTGCAGGGGCCGGATCTGACATTTTCTTTGATGTGTCGGAGGCAGAAGCAGTGAGAGGGAAAGAAAAGAAGCATGAGGTGTGTGGATGGACGGACAGATAACGAGAGTTAACGTGATATCCAGACAAAGCAAAAGAACCCTTAGGATTCTGTATAAATAACTACAGTTTTTGGCTTTGACTTTGGGAAGCCTGGAGTAAATGTGTGTGCATATGAGTGTGTTAATGTGAAAATCAGTTCTGGAGCGTTGTAGTTAGCCTGGAGGTTGTAGTTCATATCAAGATAAAGTGTTATTTTGGTGTAAACTTCCTTCAACCCATCTCCCTCCCTCTTTCTCTCTCCTTCTGTTTCACACTCACTCATCTCAGCATGCTCCTGGCACAAGAGTTGCCTGAAGTTTCTAGAAACAGTCTTATTTTAACACACACAAAAAAAGCAACTATATGCGAAATAGAAGTACAAGACTGTTTCTAAGGACTTGGAGAAAAATTCATCTTCAGTTCAATTAGGCTGGCATCCCTTGAAATCCTTTAATCAAAATGTAAATGTAAGCGTACAGCATTGTTGGTTTTAAACGTTTGGAGGAAAGAAATTTGACTGATTTTAATGGGAATTTCTTTGGAGGAGTTGACGCTTATATCATACATGTAATGTCTAGACAGTGAAGACATAAATACCAGGTTGCAGGAATGCTAAATGGCAAACATTTGGGTGGGAGCTGCATTTACAAGTCTGGCCCAAAGATAGAGGAAAGGTAAGTTGTTACTTGCAAAAACAAATGCCATCGTGCACGATGCAAGCTGCAGTTTACAAGTCAGTTGTTACCTTCTTCTTTGCTGCGTGTTTGTCAGCAGTACTGTTACTATATGAAGTCCGTTGCGAAATAGATAAAAAGGAAAACTCATCTAACAGTTCCAGATGTACATGCCAGTGTGTGCAGCTCAGCGTGGGGGCTGGGAGGGACACGCACACTCACACTGTTCATGATGTGAGAGGAAAATTTCATCAATGACCCAGCGGACCTTTGAACTCTGTTGGCGTTGATACCGAATGGCCTCTGGAGCGTACTTGAGCACCTAGAAGAGGTACAGAGAAAAAAAAAACCTGGTGAGGATGAAGACTTGAAAATGGGTGCAAACTGTTTTCTGTCTAGTTGGCAGGCGTTGTTTTGTGCTGTCAGGTGATTGTATTTGTGGAATCCTGTGTGAATGTGAGAGACACTATCAAGAGGAAAAGCACTAGTCAGGACAAAACACTCCAGGAGTTCAAGAGATAAAAAGGAACTGCGACCCAAGAGGAGTTAATTATGTCACAAAACTTGGCATTGAAGCAAGTGGGGTAGGTCACAAATCTAGATAACAAAGTCAGGGATGATGGCGTCGTATGAAACTCTGGAAATCATGAAAAATCATCTTCTCGTGGCTTCTCAGGAGTTTCTGTTCTCTCTCTCTGTTGATCTTAAAAGGTTACAGTTGAATCTTTGTGTTAATTTAGTACTTGCTCTTTTCTTCTTATTTGTGTTCAGGGTAATTTGGAGCAGGAACTTTTTCCCATTATCGGGTAATAGGAGTATGATTGAACTGACATCATAGTTGGATTCTGTTAGTACAGGGTCCTAGCCAGCGGTTGATCGCCCCGCGCTGTGCTGGGCCGAGGTACTGTCCTGGCTCTACCCCCCCAGCCCCCACCCCCGGTCGTCCGATACTGCCAGGCTGTGAATTTTTTCCTGGCAAGATCCCTGTAGTATCTCACTAGAACTGAGTCTGTTGCATTTCCTCTAATGTAAAAAGAGCGAAAGTACAAACTGTTCCACAAATGATGCAGCAAATTTGTTTTCCAAAGCTCAATGAAAGAGAGGCGGCCAATGATTAATGTCAGGACTTCCCAGCAGTGAAACAGTAGTGTGAGTAATAATGTGTTTCTACAGAATTTAAGTCACTGAAGGAGGCAGTTACAGGTCCATGATTGCCGGCAAGGAGAAGAGTGAACAATGCAAGTCTCAGTCTCTGTATCTCACCCTCTCAAACACACACACACACGCACAAAATGCACTCATGAGAACCCATATACTCCGCTATGCATAGACACAATGCACTCTTCTTTTGCTTTTTGTTTTTTTTACACACACAGAGCAACATTACAACTCAAATCCCACTTTTGTCTAAATTGTCATTGTATGATTTTTAACAAGGAGAGAAAGAGAGACAGTGAGACAGAGCCCTGTGTACTATGTTTCAATAATGATGCTATGCAAGAACAAAGACACAAAGAGATGGAGGGAAGTGACAGAAAAGAATGAATGGCAGGCTTAAAGAATAAGAATGGTGGATCGCAAAGGGATAAATTGAAAATGGGAATTGGGTAGAATGAAAGGATGATGGAAACCCGGAGAGATAGAATGCTAACAATGCATCGAGATATGGAGAGATTGGAAAGAGAAAGACAGAGCCGGCACACAAAGCATTGAGAAGAGAAGCGCAGAGAAAGTGTGAGACTGATGGTGCATTGCTGTTTCATTGTTGATGCAGCCCTTGCTACTACTCGCCCAATTTCTCCCTGCTTGTCCCTCACTCTGCATCTAAATCGCTTCCCCTCACTCACTCTTTCATTCATTCACTCTCTGACTCACACAGCATCTTACAGAGCAGGTTGTGGAAATTTTAAATGTTGCTCTTGTGCTTGAATGAACTTGCGTCACCTTTGTGTAATACTTCTGTAACCAGAGTTTCTGCACCATTTAAAACATCTAAATTAATGAATTGTATGACCTACTTAAGGCGTCAATAAATAAAAAATAAGGCAAAACAGTGTTTTTATTATGTATTAGGGCTTTAATAAAAAAAAAAAGCCAAGCTACTAGTTGAGTATACACTACTTAGCAGCATCATAATCCTTACAATGCAGGATTTGATTTTTATTTTTATTTATTTATTTATTTTTGCCACAGGGTAAAGTAAAAAGTTTGGATTTTGCTGGTAAAAAAAAAATGTTTGAAGATATCAAGTTGATAGTGAGCTTTTCACTATTTATTTCCAATTCATTTCCTTTATTTCCAAGTATTTCCCACAAGGCCTAAATGATGCTCTGTGTCTGGGGATTTTGTGTACACGTTAAAACTGTAACCTAGCTAATGTATCTTATTAGTCTACTATAGGCCTCTACTTTGATATGATTTATTATTATTCATTTTATATTAGTCATAATGCTGATATATTACCCATCCATCCATGCATACACCCATTTTCCACTGCTTATCCGGTTCAGGTCACGGGGGCAACAGTCTAAGCAGAGAAGCCCAGACTTCCCTCACCCAGGTCACCTCTACCAGCTCAGCCTTTCCAGTGACTATATTTATTTATAATAAAAGTGTATTATCATAACAATTTTCTTCATTTGTAACACATGCAAAGTTACACGCATGTCCTTACAGGTTCACTGCAGATATGATGAGCCATTATGGAAAACATGATGTCTGAAAGCCATTGCTCACCAGATAGATGCAGTAGAGGCAATATTTAGCAAATTCCCCTCCACTCCCTCTAATGTTCCGGATCTTTTTCCCACTTAAAAAAAACAAACAATTCTACTGGTTTACTGTGAGACACAAATATCTCAGTGTGCCTGTGTGGGTGCCTGTACAGTGTGCGTGCCTTTTCTTTCTTTGTGATGCTGTGTGGTCCGTAAGTCTGTAATTATCTGAACTCTGTGTGAGTGGCTTCATGGTGGTAAACCTACCTCATGCAGTTTGAGCGTTGTTTTGGAGGCCTGACAGGTACAACCATTATTCCAGTTAGCGGTCCCACAGCCACAGTTGCCCCCGCAGCGTTTCACCAACAGACATCGAGGGAAAAAGACGGCGTTGGTGATCCTCAGCTCCTCTCGCAAGTTCACCGAGTAGTTGCGAGGAGTACAGCTGTACCGCTTGACATCGTCGTGGAGGCGGTTCAGATCAACTGGACAGCAATACAGAAAAGTATAAAGTTAATTATCCAAGTTGTCTGGATTTTCGACAGAGCTTTGTCTCTTCGAGCTTCATATTTGGGCTTTATATCACAAAGAAAGAAAAGACACACACACTGTACAGGTACCCACACAGGCAGACTAAGATATTTGTATCTTACAGAGTTTTTTTTTTTTTTTTTTACATTTCTATTTACTGTCATGGAAACTTACCTTCCCTTTATTTATTAAATTTGAAGCAAGCTACTGTGTTTTATGGAATGAACACAATCAGGCAAATAATTCTTTTTTTTACAACACAAATTTTCTTTTATATCTTTTAACATGAGAAGAAGACTGAAAGAGACATATTCGTTCAGTTATCGCTTTATATGATTGTTAAGACAAATTTGCGGCGTAGTGCAGACGGAGAAGGAAGAACGGAGTAGAAGGATGGGAGTGATTTACACTGAAAATATGCTTAATATCGACTGAGTGAAAATGGTTGAGAGGTGGAGGCACTGTTAGTTATGGGGACAATTGCAATGACAAGTGACTGTAGAGATGGAGAGAGGACTGAAAGAGAACCAAAGATGAAGAAAGAGGACAGCAAAGAAAGCAAGGGAGGCATTCATTGATTGTCGATTGAAACTATTGATCATAGTCTTTGTGTCATCGCTTTGGAGAAAAATCCTCTTGTTAGCACATGCTGGACCTACTGCAATGGCTCAAAACTAATTTGGGGTGAATTAAGAGGATTATTTGATGGGCTGACAGAAAATAAAGAATTAAAGCACTTGCTATTAAAGAAAAAGAGATTCAGATCTAGGAGTTTGACTAGAATCTGTCTGTCTTTATACGTTCGGTATTGACTTTAGCAAATACTGTCTGACATAAGTCTGCTGGGTCAAACTGAAGAAGGTCAATTTTTGTTCTTATGCCAATAAATGTCTGTGGTGCAAAGACAGATTTGAAATGTGCTTAAGCAGAGAACCACAACAGTTATTTCAGTTATCTACAGACAAATGGCAGAAAGGAGACCAATACTCATGCTGGTTTTTTTTTGTGTGTAACTATTTTACTTTAATCTGAGGACAATTCAGAGAGACCACAGGCTTTTGGAAGGTAAAAGATAAGAGGAAAAATAGAAAAGAAAGCAGAAGAAGAGCAACAATCAGTGGTGGACTGGCTGCTCACTGATTGCGGTCATCAACAGAATAATAATCAATGCACTCTCCATTCCAAAGGTGGCAGTGATTCTTTACAACATACACAGCATAGAAAAAGTGGATAAGAACACTAGGGTTTTATTTATTTATTTTATTTACTTATCGCACTGATAAAAGTAGCTGTAAAAGGTTGTAAATATTTTCTTCAGTGGTCTCCCAAGGTTTGCTGCAGACGTACTTGAGTACTATGGCTTCAGCACTTATTGGACTACAGTCCGATGCTTCACTGCCTGCAGAAACTACTTTAGGGGAGCGTGACTGAGTTGGCGCTTGGCAAAAGCAACATGACAAGAAGAAATTGCTGATGCGTTCACCTTTATGGTGGAAAGCAACTGTCCTCTGTCCGAAAGAAAGTACAAGGAGAAATCCCTAAACGAATCAACTGTAGTCGTGGCTTGAGCACTCAATTGCCAGACTATAGTCATTCAGTGTGCTGGTGCCTGCCTATATATTGGCTTCTGCTCAGTGTACTTTTCACCAGTTGATTTTCTTTTACTCATCATGCAGATCTGTTTTTCATTCAGGACCTCATGTATTAAGTTTATGAATCTATTCTGACTTTACCAAAGTTATGAAGTGAATTAGACACCTAGTAAGTCTAAAACAGACACTGCAAAGCAGGTGAAGTGAGATGATTTATTTTTATAATTATTGCAACTAAAGTATTTTGCCACACTTCCTAATCTTTGAATTCAGGTATCTTCAGTCCCATTGCTGTAAAATGAATCAATTAAGCACCTAGCCATGCATTCTGCTTTTACAAACATCTGCAAAAGAAGGGGTCATTCTAAAGAGCTCAGTGAATTTATGTTGTGCATATACAGTCTATGGACAACAGTACTGGGTCACCCACACATTACACCTACAGGAGCTGCTCAGCCATGGAAACCCATACCATGAAGCTCCCAGTGAACAGTTTTTATGCTGATGTTAATGCCAGAGGAGGTTTGTAACTCTGCAGTTATTGAGACAGCAGAGAGTTAGCCACTTTTACACAATATGTGCCTCAGCACCCAGCGAGCCTGCTCTGTAACTTTACGTGGTCTGCCACATCGTGTCTGAGTTGCTGTGGTTCCTAAACACTTCAACTTTCTAAAAATAAAAAATATCTAGGAGGGAAGAAACTTCACAAACTGACTTGTTGCAATGGTGGCGTCCTATTACAACACCATGCTTGAATTCAGTGGCTACATGCTTGACTTTATAAACCTGTGTTAATGGGACTGAAAACAACTGAGTTCAATGATTAAAAGGTGTGGCTCAATACCTTTGTCCATATAGTGTATTTGAGGGTAAAATAGTGCATTCTTTTCTCAAAAAAATAGGATTATATTATGTTAATGTGCGGTAAAATGTAATATTCTAAGGCGACTACTAGATGTTTCATGGCATTACATACAGTACACTTTAATTACTATATACACGTATAAAGGACTTGACAAGATCAATATCTGAAGTAAACTGCACCAGTGCATCTTATGATGACTTGCACTGAGTCCAGCTTTACTGCAACAGCATAAAAATCACGCAAAGTCACGCAATAAAAACTGTACCTCATAAATGCATGTACATCAACATCATATGACAATTGTAACATAATTTAAAAAATAACAATATGTAAAACCAAAGGGAAGGACAGTGGAGGTCAACGGAGACCTGATGCTGTTGCTAATCAATAGACAATGGTTACATTGCAGTGGAGGTTTTAATATCACATTGAACAATGAACAACAATAAGGAGACACAAGATTTTTCCATCAGCCCAGCCAGAATATGATGATACTTATTCCAGTGGGCTGACTGTGACTGTGGTCCTTAAGGGTAGCGAGCATGTGCCTCCTCCCTTTTTACTTACTGTAGCACTGTGCAAACGTTGCCACTTCAGATTAAAAGTTTCCCACTGGCAAAGTGCAGAAGGCTTTTATTCCAAAGACATTCTAGGAATTGTATGTTTGCCTCAATGGTAGCAGAGCTTCATTAGCAGTTCAGGTAGTGCTGTTAAAAAAAAGAACATTGGCAGCAAGGCAGCATGACTGCCATTAGCAGAGAGGAGTGAGGAAAGATTCCATCATTTGCTTTGGCAATGCAGAGTGAAAGAGAGATGGAGGTAGATAGTGCACTGTATATATTACATATACAATATTGATTGTTTTTAGGCCTCCTTGTCCTGTAAAATGGCAATGACAAGACTTATGTGTAATATCGAAAAGAAACGCAGTAAACAAAAGCTACTATATGCAGATGTTCTGAATGTACATGGATCTCTATGTGAGGTGCCGTATGTGTTTGCCTGTTCCTCTAAAATCCCTGCATTTAGTCTCGGAGACAATTTATATTTTCACATCTGCTTCAGATGTGAAAAGTGGATTATGTCGGCATTTGTGTGAGTATTAACAGGTTAAACGAGGACAACTGTTTGCCAATATTGGATGAGTGGAGAAGATAGTGTGAAATCAGTTTAAGCCTATCTGCCCATTTGAATAAATCTTTTTATATAAATAAAAATGTCAGGAAATTAAGAATAATGATCACAAATTCTTCCTGAAAAAAATAGAACTGCGATGTGGAACCTGGCGCAGTGGTTAGCACTGTCACCTCGCATCAAGAAGGCCCCTGGTTTGAACTACCTGGCTGGCTGGGAGCTTTCTGTGTGCAGCTTATATGTTCTTGCTGCACCTTTGTGGGTTTCCTCTGGGTGGTCTGGCTTCACCCTACAGTCCAAAGCACATGCTCAACAGTTTAGCTGGTGATTCTAAATTAGGTGTGGACAGAAGGTTATCAGGTTCTCTGCCTGTCTGTATTAGCCCTGTGATGGACTATTCATGGTGTACCCTGTCTTTCCCCCTATGACAGGTGGATAGCCCCCCCCCCCCCCACCAAACCCTGAACCGGAGAACAGTTTAATGTGGCTTCTGTCACACTAAATTTGTATCTGTTTACCATATTATAGTTTTTTCCTTGCCCCTCCTTGCAGGTAACACTAAACCCATCATTTATGTTGTCTGTGATTTTACTAAAGAGCAAAATAACACAGTTTCAACAAGTGATAGTTTCACGGTTGGTGACAGAATTGTGGGGTAATGTTTGTTTAGACTTTGCAATGTGACGAAGCATCAAATGCAAAAGAAATAGTACAGCAGCACATTCAGCCTTATGTTACTGTGGTGCCTCTAATGGGCACATCCAGTAAGAGGTAAGTGCGTTTGTGTACATGGTAAGGTACATGCTTTTATAGGTGAAGGCACGCGTTGTTTATGGTTTTTATGCCGCGAGTTTCCAAGTGTGAATGTGTGTGACTTGCAGGGCTGAGCCTGTGTGTGTTTAAGGAGCATGAGCATAATCTCAGAAAAGCAGTGGTATGGAAACGGGAGGGAGAAAAGACAGAGACAGATGAGCAAGCAAGACTCGAAAAATGACTGTGTCACTCACACGTTATCGACGCGAACGAAGCGTCGTTTATGTGCACATGTGGGAAAATTATAGAACATAGTCTGCTCCAATGTTCACCCCAATTTCTATGAAGGTTTTTTATTTTTATTAATATTACAATAATTTCATTTGAAATTATTTATATCTGAGTCTGAATGTGTGCAAGTTGCTACATGGATCTGGAGCTGACCCAATTATTATTATTATTATTATCTGGTTTGCTGTCCTTCATGAGAACAGAAGTGGGTGTCAGCCCTCTTTGTGTGTGTGTCTTAATGAAAACAAAGCCAAGCTGCTGACTGTGGCAGATTTCTGCTCCACTACACAGGTTGAATTCCCAATTAGAGAGCGCTATACTGGTGTACCGAAGACCTGCAGCATCTATGCAGCTCTACGTAGCCCTGCAAAATGCATAAACCGCCCTTATACAGAGCCTCCTCCTCGTGTCAGCCGAGCACACATACGTACACATGCACTAATAAATGAGATAGATTTGCTGTCAAGTCCAAATATTTACTAAGGAACAGGAGAGCCCTCGGGTAGAACGAGAGATACAAAAGCACAGGTGAGAGAGAGATGGGTCAAAAGCACTCATAATGCTACAAGCTTGAACATTTTATTTTTTACAGACATGCACACACAAATGCTCCCGTTCTATTGTGTATGGAATAAGCATATTAATTTTCATATCTACTCAAAGACATCTGCAGTGTGTATCCCCAAGGATAAAATGTGCTGCTTGAATGACTGCAGGTCGCTGGCACTGACTTCACAGTAAAGAACCGCGTTGTTCTGTCTCGCCTTAGACTTGTTACTGACTCACTAAGCCCTTCCAAAGGGCAATTCAGTAATGCATCAACTTAAGGCAATGTTTTAGCACATAATATAGACACCCCCCCCCCCCAAAAAAAAGATGTTTGATATATATAGAAAAAATGGTTTAATCAAAGTTAATCAGAATTGTCTTTGTTGTTGTCATTTCTTTGATCAGTATGCTGGAAATGCATGCACATGTTTTTTTTTATTAAATGCCAAAATAAGTATTATTATGATCAACCACTAGATAAGCAAATGTTACAACAGGTCTCTTTCTTAAGTGACAGAGGCTGGCTAATGCACCTTTTCATAAGCATGTTGTCTTTGACTGCCATCTGCGCTATATTTAAACATACAGTAACGACTTTGCTCCATCAAACTTTTTATGTGACTAATTTCCTTCAAAGTGCAGAAGCGCAGACTTCCTCTGCAGTGCTGTACCACTGAGTTTTATGTATAGCTCAGTATGTTAGAATGGGCCTCCTGCTGTTTGGGTCTGTTTGGGTCAGCACAAGGCTTCACGCTCTCCCCCTCCCCTCTAAGCAACCAAAGACCGACTGCAGGGGCATGAGGAGAGATACTGTGCACGCAGCAAAGTTTTTGAGGATCACCATCTGCAGAACAATAAAATGGGATGAGAACATTACCGCTTTCATCCTACTGCATCAAATGAAGCGACGCCTGCGACGTAATTCAGGACAGCAAACAGAACTACACTGCGTCACGCAGCACACGCATTATGTGCCTCACGCGCCTCATGTCATATACCAAATGCTCTGTTTGAGCTGCAAAACGTCCCATCTCTATTTCTGACATGTCAGTGCCACTACTGCCTGCTATTTTAACCCCTCCACCACCCCAGCATCCACCTATCTGCTCTGCAGTATGCTGCAGTGTCACAATTTCTATGCATAGAGCCTAGATGCCAAATTCTGCTGCTAAAAGGTGCCCCTGAACCACAATACTGACTCAGTGCTGTTTTTAGAAATAACAAAGCATTTACCCATCCACAGGATCTTGTTTTGTAGAAATTACATGCAATTCTTGCAAATCTATTTGTAACAATTTTTGCTACAAATCCATCTTTTTTACTTTTTGCAAATGTATATAGCAAATATTGTCTCTTTATCTTATTGTTAGTTGTTCTGCAACTTATTGTGTTTTCTTTCAGTTCTGTACTCACCGTCTAAGGTAACCTATGCTTAGCCAATTTCTTTTAAAGCAAATGCAAGCAACTGTGATGCAAAAAGCACAGACGTGCAAGCCTGACAGAAAATAATGTATTCTGTTTGAGGTGAAGTGTGTCGTGTACATCATGCACGCTCTATAAGTGTTTTGGCTTTTTATACATAAAAATATGAGTCTCAGATGGTTGTAAAACTTGTTTGTCTTACCTTTATTATGCCTGCCTGCCAGATGATAGGCCCTGGATCTATAATATATATGTGTTTGAGTATAGATGTTGTCCAGGTCCTGTCTCCATGTGTTTGGATTGAGGGATCTGAGAAGCTGCTCCACAGTGTCAAAGGCAGCTATGGTTCTGTCTAAATCATCGAGTGAAAAAGGCACCTGCTCTGTGACCGCCGCTGACACCTTCCCACCACCGCTGTCCTGTAAAGAGCAAAGGTCAAAAGGTAAAACAACATTATTAATTCTATTATTCATTTAAAATGATCCTAAACTCATCAGTTATTCACTTATAGCCTTATTAACAGATTTCTCTACAAAATGTGAATTTCTGCAGAATAAACATAAGATTTATGAACTTGGCAAAATCCTTGACAATGTTTTTCAGTCTTTTAAAAAAGCATTTCATAGGGTGTACTTAACACTTGTGCTGCTGCAGGGAGGTCAGCACTGTTTTGAAATAACTGAAAGGATTTCCAAGGATGCATGAGAAGATTTGAAGATAACAAAAGATAACCTCTGCACCGCCACCTCGCACAGGTGTAAAGGCTCCCACTCAGTGTTCTTGTAACACTCTTTTTAGAGATTTAGTGTCTTTTACCCCAGTGTGGCTCTTTTTTTTTAAATTTCAGTTTCAGTTACAGTAACACACTGTTGTTTAATTAATTTGTACTGTGAAATGTGAAATAAATGAAACCTACAATGAAACTGGTGCATTTGCTGTGATTTGAAATATTCTCCATGCACACAAATATGAGTGCGGTCTTAAGAAACTTCCTTTTACTGTGATGGAAACTCAAATGAGTGAATCCCAGCCTGTAAGCAATCTTGGGTGTGAGGCTGACCTTGTATCAAACTTGAAAATGCTACCAATGGCATGCTTGAACACATGAGCATTACAACATATATTACACACACTAACAACACAATAAGCCCTCCCAAATCTGCAATAATTCCATACTTAGATATACTGTAAGTTTTTTTAATGTCAAAATCTTTACTCATCCTCTATAACACTGCTAGAAAAGAGTCAATAGGACAGAATTTCTTCTTTT
>JAVDPK010003079.1:96561-112690 GCA_034780415.1 Cichlasoma orientale | reverse complement strand
CACACACACACACACACACACACACACACACACACACACACACACACACACACACACACACACACACACACCCTGGAGGTGAACATTACACGCTGAGGGGTGTCAGCTTTGGTCAGCATCGGCTCTTAACCCGCATATCTACTCCCTTCTTGCTTCTTCACTTTCCTCATCCTGCACCATCTCCTCTGCCTGTTTCTCTCACTTTCTAATCATAGATGAATCACTTTTCCCCCCTTTCCCTGTAACAGACACCCAAGATAGAGTCTTACATTTTACATTCCTGAAACCAATTAATTTACGACATTTTCTTGTATATAAGGAATTGCATGTTTTTTGCAGTCTTTGTAAAAGTGTGGGGCACTGGGACTTTGGTGTGGAGTGATGGCATGATGAAGGAGGCAGAAGACAAACAGGACTGAGAGAAAAGATGGTTATCATTTGATAGAACTTGTGAGATAATCAAGAATGAAAATACAGTATGTGTTTTATAAAGGGGTGTATGGGATTGCACAAATATGACAAAGATAACACAAATCTTTGCAAGCATATAAAAATTAAGTAACATAATGAATCACTTCCAAAAAAACCCAAAAAACGTTATACAATATAAGCGGAAGAGAATGGATGGATGGATGTCGTAATACATTATTTTGGGAGATTGGTTCCCTTAAAGCTTATCTCAAGTGGCCACTAGAAGATCTACACTTTCACACTTTCATTTTTCAGGCCCACGAGTTGCCGCTTGTATGTAACATGAGCTACGTCACCTTGTTGGAAAACAAGGGAAAATTTCACGCGATATAATCAGCAATGATGTAGTTACAAGCCGCAGAAAATGACAACACATATCTTGCAACATCTGTCACTTAACCGCAAACCAATGACTATGCCCCAAAACTATGTACCACATCTGCAGCATCATAATAATTTCTATTTTGTTAGGTAAAAATATTTCAGCTAAACTATAAATGTGTGCAACATATTAAGTTCTGACTTGAAACATTTTCTGAGAAAACTCTTGGTTGCCAGGCAACATTATCAGACAGAACTTTGTATTTCAAAGCTTTTGGTGTCTGAGTCATATCAGTGTCAGGGGTGTAAATACACTGATTTACATGCATATTTAACTTTCCACATGCAAACATCACGCTCTCACTACCCACCCTCTCTTTCAGGTTCTTTGCTGCGCACATCAGCTCAATCCATTTCTCCTGCTCTCTCCATTTGAGTGTTGTGAGTTTTTTTTTCACTTGTGTTCTTCAAGACAGTGAAAAAAAAAGCTTATCATGACGGTGCTTATCATGACCGAGCACTTGTCCTTATAACCCCCTGCCTGGGGGCAATTCCAAAACACTGTAGGATGCTCGCTTCTCTCCATTCTCCACTCATAGCAGCAGTTACACCCTCTGTGTGTGTCTATGTGGGTGGATGTTTTCAGGGTGACAGCATGAGCATTTGAAACAGAGCATAAGAAAGAGTTTGCGAGGTGTATGAGGTGGGTGCCACATACCACTGTTTAAGGATTCAGAAGGGTTTTTTTGCTTGTTTGTTTTTTACGTGGGCATTTGTGCACGTGAATGTGTGAGAGTTTCACGTCCCTTTGAAGCTGAAACAAAGGCATGCCCCGTGACACGGACAGATGAGGTTAAAAAAACAGATATTACTGTTAACTGAGCTAGAAAACTCTTAGTGGACATCCTCAAAGGGAAAGGCGGTAGGATTGGGAATAGAAAGATAGGGGATGCGAAACAATGAGGAGACAGAGCGGAGATGAAGAACGGTGGAATGGATGTGAGGAAAAACTGGGAAACTTGAGGCCGGTGAGAAAAAAGAAGACTGAAAGAGAAACAAAGAGAGAAAATAATGAAGGGTCAGGACAGAAACGGAAAGAAGGGACAGTTGCAGCGATAGAGAGGGGAGCCATACTGCCACTGCAAAAACAACAAGAAAAGCCCCAAGATATCTCAACACATAAAAACTGTATATGCTACACCAAAGAGCATGTTTAAGTTGGACTCATAAATATGCAAAAAAAAAAAAAATTAACTGTTTTGTATGTAAATGTGAGCGTACGTGTATGTTTGTGTAAATGTTCTGCTTGCTTTGTTGCAATGTACCCGATTTGTGCAAATTCATCATTATCTTGCTTTTTCATCTATTTCAAAGGCATAAACAAAGAAGAAACATCAATGCAAAGCCATGACTCACAATGCATTTACATTTCCTTTGGTACTGGAGCTTTTTAGCCTGCCTTCACATCTTCGCCAGCGAGTTTCAATGGTCCTTTTAGGCCTTTGATTAGCATTAGGATCCACTTAACTTTTGCAAGTGGCTCTCAGGCATCTATGACTCAACACCTGTTGATGAGGGCAAATTAGTCTAATGGGTACAGAGAAAGGGGACGGACAGCTCTTATTGATTTGCACCCTAGCGAGTGGAAATCAGAGATTAAGTTGAAAAGATAATGTGTTAAAACTTCTTAATGATGTTTACTGATATGTAGGCTATTTGTGAATATTTAACCTCTAAGGGATGCTATGTGTTTTATATTGCATGGACAAAACCACCATCATGTCACCAACTGGTTTGTGGACTACCATTTGAAGCCATTTTGGCAGTGACCTGTATCAGCCTGCAGCTGTCAGGACACTCACCTGTTATGACCTTAATGGTGCAAAACCTTTAGCTGGCTATGACTGGAAACTGGAATTTAAAAAAATTCACCCTGTAAAATTGTCTCAAAGAAAAACATTAGATCCACATTCCAAAACTGTTTTGTGTTCCAGGCTGTAAACATGTTTATTTCTTTTTTTAACATTAGAACTGGCAAGGGGGGCCATTTTGACCCCTTAGCGTTTTAAAAATCCTATAACTGTTAAAATAAAACCATCTAAAAAAGGGTGAATACATCAGCGACTTTTGGGGTGCGTGGGATAAAAAGAAAAACAATTACAACCACTTACATGCAGAACCACTGACAGAGTCATTTTGACCCCATTAGAAATCAATGTAAAATGCTGGGCTCAACATTAGCAGCATTCCCGATTACCTAGTAACACACATTGTTTACACGCAATTTGATATGAAGGCTGCTATAACATGAGCCAGAGCTAGTTAGATGAGATTGATAGATAAATATATAGGGGACTGTAGTTGGATAAAAGGTGAATAATAACTGCGGAGCTGAATGGGTCGTTGATGGGATATTGAGTTGGGGCAGTGTGTTACTGGACACGTGGAGAACCGGGCAGATTGCTGGCTGTGCAAAGCGGTGGGGGAACTGTAGTTAAACTGAGTGGAGAGTCCAGAGCGTGGAGAACTTATATGGACAAATAACAAGTGAAATCTGGAGTAGAGTGACCAAATTGGATGAGCTTCAGGCCTGAGGAGCAGAGCTGAGGAAGGCTGCAGACTGAGGTGGAGCCGTGAATGGTGGATGAGAGAAAGGCTACAAATGCGGTGAAGAGGAGGCAGATGTGGATGATAAAGTGTCTTTGTTCTACTCTACAACAATTCATTTATTAAAGTGTGTGGGTTTTTTTTTTTCTAGCCAAATGTGAGATCAATTTTAAAATGTTGGCAATGAGCTGCTAAACGTGTCTCACAGTGAGCTCTGTGTTTTTTATGCCTTCTGCACAATGGAAATTTAATCTTGATCGTGATTTTGGCTTCCCACAATTACATGAACATGACTGAGTGATACTGAAAATGTGTGCTCCACCAATAAAACACAAAGACAATCAAGCACTCCCTAAATCACTGTGCCACTGTGCAGCTTGAAGTTTACTGGACTACTCTGGACAACTAACACTACATTAAAAGACAGATACACGACAAAATTCAAACATCTGGCAAAGCAGAAGGAAAGGCGCTTGTCCCTCGAAGATGATGATCATCTGCTGTTTGGAAATACTTCAGTTTTAGAGCAAGTGATGTTAACCATGAAGAAGTGGGTGTTGTAGAGTTGTCTGCACTGCAAAAACAACACAACTAACTTACTCAACTACCAAAAAAAACAAAAAACAAAAAGTGAAGGCCACCCAGTGCACTGGGTGCTAACGTGAATCATCCAGCATCAACTCAGATGTCCATAAAAAATGAGCCTTTGGTGTATCCGTGCAGCTCACAAAGATGCAATGAAATTATTAATGCAATCACATTCTATTTAGCCAAAGATATCTGTCCACTAAACGTGGAGCGTAAACAAAGCCTTCAGGAAAATGGCCAACATGCAGGACACAAGATATTTTATCCTCTTGTGCAATTATTCAAAAGTAAAAAACCTGCGCTGAATGCAAAACATCACAAGGGAAATGTAGGGGGATCTCACAGCTGTGGAGTACATCGCTATGACTGTTATTCACATCCATTATGCAGGTGCAATGAATGGCGTGAAAGACTTTATATTTTGCTTCTATTAGATGCACTCAGGTCAGGTGAATAAACACCTTATTTGTCTGCAAAGATACTTAAATTAACAGGAATGTTATGTAGCACAATGTAAAAATGAAAGCATTGCATTTGATTTTAAGTTCTAGGAGAGCTGGATGGGGCTTAACCAATCAGCTCGACCAGTATCTGCTCCTTTGTGCAAGGAAGAACAGGATGAGCACAGCCAGAGCCCTCCAGCAGGCCACTGGTGTGAATGTCTCTGACCAAACAATCAGAAACAGACTTCAGGAGGGTGGCCTGAGGGCCCGACATCATCTATCGTGCTCACTGCCTGGCACCTTGGAGCCCAATTGGAAATTGCCATAGAACACCAGAATTGGCAGGTCCACCACTGGCAACTTATGATTTTCACAGTTGAAAGCAGGTTCACTCTGAGCACACGTGAGATATGTGAGAGGGTCTGGAGAAGCCATGAAGAACGTTATGCTGCCTGTAAGATTGTTCACCATGACCATTCTGGTGGTGGGTCAGTGATGATCTGGGGGGGGCAGCATATCCATGGAGGGACACACAGACCTCTACAGGCTAAGCACCCTGACTGCCATTAGGTATTGAGATAAAATCCTTGGACCTGCTGTCAGACCCTACGCTGGTGCACCCCAACCCAGCCATCAACTTCCAGTGTTAAGATGGGATCGACTCTCTTTGATTCCCACTGGAGGTTGCTTCTAAGCTGTAAACAACTTGAATGAGTGACATTGCTTTAAAGCTTGAAATTCCTGTATAGTGGAAATCAACAGCTTAAAATATTATTCCTGGTATTCGTGCTCCCTTTGATTTGTACTTATACGTTACACAGTGGGATAATATATTAATCGGAATTAAAAAGTCAAGCAGATTTACTTTGGATTTCAACATCCTTAAATCAGCTTTAGTTTTGTTTCTATAAGCTAATCTCTCCATAGCACTGTAAGTTAACATCTCTACCTTCTCCTCACCTTCTGGCAGTCCACTTAGCATGCTCCCATCCTCTGCAGTGATGTGCTCCTGTTTAACACCTTGGCTAAGCTCGCTGAATAATGCAGCGGGGGGAACAACATTCGCTGAATCAGCACTGAGGACAGGTCAGTGGAGACACTGTGGCTGAACGACTCTGGCAGCCTTGACACATGAATGCAGAGGCACCACGCATAAGCAGATGCATGGATGCATGACATATCCACATAAACACAGAAATCGAATTAGGGAGATAGGGCTCAAATGCATAATCAATGCAGATTAAATCATGTTTCATAGTCAACACATTTGCCACTGCAACAATATATTATGGCATGCTAACAATGCATACTAGACCCTAATTTATGTCAGTAATGTCACTTACTGTTGTTCCCTTTATTACACAGCCTTACTAAAGCCAATAACATTTTTATAACTGTTTTTTTTTTTTTATTATTTTACAAGAACATAAAATACAGTAACTAAGTCTGAAGCTTGTGGGTATTTCCTTCAGAAAGTTTGTTCTCCAACATCTACGCTGAATACAGATTGTGGCTTATGCATAACATGAATAAATACTTTTCTGGCCAGTGTTGCACATGCTGTGTGGTACACGCACACAAATACAGTGCCGCACCAGCTGAAGGATAGATAAGGAGTCACAGTATGGTGTCTGACATCTTTCTCCATCTTGCTAAATAAGGAAGATGGAACAAAAATTTCCTTGAAATGTTGTTAAAAGAAAGACAGGAGGGCATGGAGAAAAGAGGAAGGAAGAGGGGGGGGGGGCAGACCGAGTGAGACAGAGAAGAGGCATCAGGAGAGAAAGTTAGAGGAGAAAGCAGGTAGGTGTGGGAAACCAGCTCAAGTTGTAACAACAGATTGTAAGGAGGTTCTGAGGGAGGGGCAGGATAGAGAGATGCAAAGGATGAGGGATGAGAGGGGCTTGTCCCGACATAACCTCAAACTCTGTGACGGTGTGTATTTACTAAGCCTTCATCAGCAATATCCTCCCCATCTGAGCTTGTGTGTCTATATAGCAATGCAGAGTGCTGCCTGCTGTGCATTACATTTCATGGTATCTCTTTGTTTAATGACGTGCCTTTACTAATAAGGCCTTAAAAAACAAGCCAACTGTTGATTCTTTAGGTAATGCCCATCATGCAAATGCTTTTTATAGACCTCTCGAGCTGCCTGTCTGCATGAATTTGCATGTTCCGTACATGTAGCATGAATCTGTGTGTCTCATGCATTAAGAGTTAACGTGATAATCTGTGTGCTTGTGAGAATATAAAAGTGTGTGTTTGTAAGGCTTGTTAGAGCAGCAGTTGGCTCCTGCTGACAGCTACTGCAGTCTGAACAGCAGGGCTGACGAGGACAATCAATTAGCCCTGATTTGCACACATACATACCCACACTCACATTGATAGTTGCATAACGATGCACGCTGATTTAAACACACCTTAGTATTTGCAGCCACATGATTCATGATCAACATTCAATGAATTTAAACTTATTTATGTTTAAATTTTGTCATTATTCCAAAAATTGTAACCTTTCTACTTTATGAAAGAAGAAACAAGTGTCTGTAGCAGTATCTGCCCATGTGTGTGTGTGTGTGTGTGTGTGTGTGTGTGCGCGCGCGTGCATGTTTTTGTTAAGCCCCAGCTGGGGTAGCACAAGTTTATCAAAAATCAGACTTGATCCCTCTAAGGGCGGCTTGGACGCTGTTTGCTAGATGTATGTTTGTGTGTGTGTTTGCTCTGAGCGCTGTGTGTGATCCTGAGCAGATGCTGATGTTTTGACAGCCATCCCGCTCTCAGTCTGCTCGCCTCACATCAGCTGTGTGTGTCTGCAAATGTGCGTTTGTGTTTGTTGTAGGAAGCATGCACATAGCATTGCCCCTGTGTGTGTGTGTGTGCGCGCGTGTGTGTGGTCTTAGTGTAGGGTTAAACAGTGGTCTCACTGTCAGTGAGTATCTGACCTTCTATCTACCACTGGGATCACTTATCCTTCTGTGGGCTCCACAGTGGCACACAGCACCATCCTCCTGTCATTTCTTTCTTTGTTTCTCTTTCTTCTTTCTTTTCCTTTTTCTGCCATAAGTTTTCTTTCTGCCACTCTCTCTCATTTTCCCTCTTTGATATCCCTCTAACAATGTCTTCTCCCTTTACTCCTACCCAGGTCCCCTATCCCCATTTCTCACTCTCTGCTCTGTGTTTATAATTCTCTGCTTCTCTCCCTCAACACTTGCGGCTCCCTCCTCTTCACTCTGCTGCTCAGATACCAATATTCAGAGAGTTAATGATGAAATGAAAACAGGAGAGGGAAAGCTAATGAAGACGAGAGGAGACAGGGTGTAGAGGGTAGGAGACAGTGTGAGGAATGCTGAGATACACAAACTGAGAATCAGAGAGAGTGAGGGAGAATATGGGGAGAAACGCTGACAGTAGGGGAAGGAAGGATAAAAGTGTTTGACAGAGGAGGAAAAAAGGAATCTTTTTCATTTGTGTCAGCGCACCATTGTCAGAGTAACAAAGACATAGCTCTCACAGTGCACTAGAGGATTTGTCAAACACACTTTCTCTTTCGCACACTCAAACACACATATAGAAAAAAAGCACGCAACATAAATACACAGAGTGTTTATCTCTTTCCTTCAGCAGGGACGAATCTCTTGGGGTGAGAGCAGCTCCTGCTCTCATCTTTCTGCAGTGTCACTTCTGACATTTGTTATGTTCTCCCCCTCACTTAGTCCTGGTTGCATGAAAATGAATGGTATCATACCATTTTTCAGGATCTGTTCCTTGTACTTTAAAGTTTCAGAAGGTATTGAAAACACCTGAAAGACTTTATTCCTTTGTGTAGTTTGAGGAAATAATCTAGCAACTATTTGAGATCGTACTATATAAAGTTCTTGAAGTAAATCCATTTTGCTACCCACTTGTTTTTTTTGGCAAACTGGATTGTAAGAAAACTATATGAACACATGTCTGCACACTAAGAAATAGAGGGACAGGAATGGACCTAAAAAGGTACGACGGCTTTGTCGCTCCAGCTGTACCCTATTGGAGTACAACATTGTACCTCTGAACCTAGGAATTTTGATTTTGTACCTTTGGGGTGATTTACTGTGGACCTTCAGAGGTACAAAATCAAAATAAGAAGTATTCCCACGAGGTTAAGTGGGCTAAAAAACAAACATCACGGGCTGAACCCTACAGAGCCATAAGGTCAAAGTTACCTTCAATGCAGCTCAGCAGGAAAACATTTTTGACTTTGTGTTCGATGTAAAATTGTTTCATTTATTCTTGTGCCACACTGAGGATGTTAACAACTTTTGGTTTTATGCACTTATTTTCCCTGCAGCGTGATACAGATGAACAGCTTTCCAACTCAAATCGAAATAACTGCCAAATAGCTGCAAGACAGATTCTTTTAATTTCACTCTCAATCCCCTCAGAGAGCATGTTTCAATGTACCACCTTGCACCAAGGGACATCAATGTAATTAACGCACCTGCTGCAACTACAACTACAGTGGCATTGTTAATTATAGTTAATTTGTTTGTGTAAATAGGAAGTAGAAGCTGTTCTGACAGCTCGTGGAAGTCAGGCACCGTAAGTAGGCATTTTCTGTTTTTATTTATTTATTTTACTGTGTTTAGCACTTTCACCCAAGGACTCACTACTTCACTCTGTAAGCTGCGTGCATGTGGACCTCACTTTTTGATACATTGTAAGCTACATTTGAGCTGAAATGCTGTTTTACAGCTCAGTAGTTTTAGGGGAAATGAAGGGATATCAATCTAGATAAGTAAATAACAATTTTACAGGCCAGAAGGTATTGTTGGACTCAACCACCATATTAACACAAATGCAATCCTCCTCTCTTGTATCTTTAGCACACTCATACAAACAGATCAGCAGTTCTCACATGCATTTACTGTTGATTCGCATTAGCATTGTTTGTGAAGGACCGGGGCAGAGTCAACGCTGCAAGAGAAGCTCAGTATGCAGCTAATCTACTGCCTTCAAAGTACACACTCCCTTTTCTTCCCACTGCGTTTTCTCCCTATTATTATTCTTCATTCTTATTCATCTGTGTTTCTCTGAGGTTGAGGGGGTGCTGTGAATCTCTATTCAGAGCCCCTCCCCTTTCCAAACTTTCGTCTCCTCCTATCCTCTTCTTATCCCTCAATCTCATGTTTATCTCACATCCACTGCTTATTCAGCACAACCCTCTCCCACTCATACTTCTTCTCTGTGATGCCATCCACTCTATATCACTCTTTTCACACCTCTACAGTCTCTCTTCATATCCATCACTCTGTTGCTGTTGTCTCAAGTTATCCCTCTTACTTTCACAAGCTCTTTCTTTCATCTGCTTGTCAGCTGTTTTTTGTAAGACTTTGGCAGAATGCAGCATCTCGCTCCTCCCTTTCTTTAGTCTTTGTTTTACCCCGCTCAACCTCTTATCTGCTACAGTATACAGTTATAATTTCTACTTGTTTAGCCTCCCACTTTTTCCAGTTCTATTAATTTCTTCCCCTCTCTCATCCTTGCTCTCTGCCACACCCTCCAAAAACTCATTTTTTTTCCTTTTTGCAACTGTTATTCTCTTTATCTTCTTTAACCTTCATTCTCTTCACTGTCTTTTTAATCTTTTCTTCTGTTCCATCCACTGTTTCAATCACTTTTTGTTTCTATGCACCTTCCACCTCCTTCTTTCCCTCCTCTGTTATTTGCACCCTGTTATTTGGCACTCGGATGCCTCAGCTGCCAAGACTGACACTCTACAAGGACTAAACATCTGTCTCCCTTTCTCTCTATCTCACTCTCTAATTCTCCTCTACCGAGTCCCCAACTTAGCTCATTTTCAAAAGTGCTTTGCTGGCTTGTAAATTCAGTTATTATAGCTAAGGAAGACAATACACATCAGCAGAGATAAATGATTCTGCACAACTCATAACAAGCTTGCATTAACAAGTGAAGTAGTTGCCAGTTATGGGAAGCTTAAGTAATCAACGTCTACACACCGTACAGACTGCAAAATACTATAAAGTTTTCTACTACAATATTTTTGCATTATCCCACTTTTGGCATGACCACACATTAGAGTTTCTATTCTCCTGTAATGTTTGCAGCTCAGTTTAGCAGGAGGAACAATACATATGCAGGCAGTTTCACTCTTGTATATTATTTGGGTGGATACGATATTAGGAAAACATTTCAATGTAATACAGTCAAATGTGTCACAATGCAAATATCAAAATGGTAATTTATATACAGTACCAGTCAAAAGTTCGGATGCACTCACCCATGCATATGAATAGCTGAGGGTGTACTTTGGTAATTCCTATGTGAGAAAAAAAAAAAAAAACAGGTGATTTTCTTAAAATCACCTGGTTTTTGATTTTCTTTTTAAACCATAATTTAACCATAAGTTCCTTAAGATCAAAATAAGTTTTTTTTAAAAGTGAGATCTGGCCAAAAAAGGACACCATTACGAGGTTACTAAAATTATGGAATCAACTGCACATTAATACAATATCTAAGGAATAGATATAGATCACATGGCAGCAAATAAATAAAATCAAGGTGACCTGCTGATGCATCAGAATGGAGATGAAAGGTGTTTTAAGTGACTTTGAACATAGCCTGGTTGTTGGTGCCAGATATGCTGGTCTGGGTATCTCAAAAACTGCTGATCTACTGAGATTTTCCCACACAACCATTTCTAAGGTTTACAAAGAATAGTCCAAAAAATATCCAGTGAGTGGAAGCTGTCTGGGTGAAAATGCTTCATTGATGCCAGAGGTTAGAGGTGAATGGTCAGACTAATTCGAGCTGATAAGGAAGACAACAGTAACTCAAATAACCACTCGTTACAGCCAAGGTATGCAGAAGAACATCTCTGAACACACAACATGTGGAACCTTGAAGCAGAAGAGCTACTGCAACATAAGGCCACACCAGGTGTCACTCCTGTCAGCTAAGAACAGGAAACTAAGGCAAGTTCACAAGTTCACCAAAATTGGAGAAGAGAAGTTCAAAAAAAGCTATTGCCTGGCCCAATGAATCTTGATTTCTGCTGCAATGTTCAGATAGTAGGATCAGAATTTGGTATAAACAACATGAAAGCATGGAACCATCCTGCCTTGCATCAGTGGTTCAGGCTGCTGGTGGTGATAGGATATTTTCTTGGCACACTTGGGCACCTTAGTACCAACTGAGGATCATTTAAATGCGACAGTCTACTTAAATATTGTTGCTGACTTCACTGTACTGAGGCCTCCACAGTCAACAGATCTCAATCCAATAGAGCAACTTTGGGATGTGGTAGAACAGAGATTTGGATCATGTATGTGCAGCTGACAATTCAGCAGCAACCACGTGATGCTATCATTTCAATATGGACCAAAATCTCTGAGGAACAGTTCCAGCACGGTGTTGAATCCATGGCACAAGCAGTGAAGGCAAAAGGGGATCCGACCCAGTACCTAATAAGCTTCCTATAAGTATATGAGCAAATGTAGGGCTAAATTCTTTAGCTGTGTATTCATAGCTACATGTAGCAAGTGGGATGTCTCCTGACTCCTGCAGCTAATACTCTCACCTAAAACAACAACTGATGCTGTCTTCTTTTGTGTGCAACAGTTGAGAAAATGTGTGCAACTGTGTACGGGGGTTCTCCAAACACTGTAATAAGTTCATGTGTACGAAATATAAAGAAAAATGATCATACTAGAAAAAAAAAGGGAAAATTAAAATGTTTAGGCTTGGTAGAAGTACAAATGCAACACAGCTATTTCATTAGATTGCATTAGATTATAAACATGTTACTAATAATGTAAGGGAAAGAAATATTTACTGCAAAACTTTCCATTGCTACTTTTTTGTGATGATGCTTTTCTAAATTGGTTCAGTACCGCTATAACCACATTTCTCTAAGATGATTTGGTCATGATTAATTCTACTGTTGTTTTGTTTTGTTTTCCTGTAAACTTTGGATAATATTGACACATTTTATGGAACAGGTGAAAGGACAATATTTATTTTGCATTACTATGACATCTTTAATTTTAATATAAGGTTTTTATCAAATCCTAAGATCAGATAATCTGCTGATGTTTGGCGCTGTTCTTGATCCCGCCCCCTCCCTCTTCAGAAACATCTTATCTTTCCCTCTCCTATCAGTTCTGCTTACCTTCATCTTCTCTGGCCGTTTGGCTTGCAATTGGTCTCACTATATATCTTTGGAAGCTGACAGGGCAGAAAAGTAGAAGGACGGGTCTTTTAACTTGGCATATCTCTCTCTACACACCTCTTCCCTGTTCTCCTCCTCTGTGCCCTCTAAGCTTCCTTTCAAACTTCCACTTCTCTCCCACTGGCCTCTCCTCCTAAAATATGAGCACCACATCATGCATGAGTCTACACCTAGCTCCACTCAATTTCCAAGCCATAATTTCACCCTTTGCCCCCCTCTCTCGCTCTTGTAACACAAACAGCACACACTCCTCTTCCACCACACTGTCCAACTGGTCACCACCCTATTTTTTCTGTGCAGGGGAGGAAAAGACCATCTGCCAAACATTTAGAGGTGGGGTAACTTTGGCTCATGTGGCAAAGTGGGTGTATGTGCTGGATGAAAAGTGTTTGTTGGGGGATTCCCTTGAAAGGGAGATCCTGTAATTGTGTTTGAATCAGCCTGGGTGGGCGGTTGGGGAGCAGCTTCGTGTTGGGTGTCCTGAATCTGACTCATGAATTCCAAATAACCTCAGTCATAGTCCTCCCTGCTGTCACCCCTGTGTTTAATATAGTCACACAGAAACATTTGGAACCCATTTACATCCTGTTATTATTCAGTTCAACCAGGCTTGTGTGATATAACAAGTTGGTGTGACTGGGTTCATGGACATTAGGCACTGGACAAACTATTGATACAGCAATATATCGAATTGGATTTCTCTCAACATACATTATTGACAAACTGCTTCCCAGAGAGATATCGTAGTGTAACACATAATACAGAATCACTGTATTTTGGTACCATCATTATGGTAATGAAGCGTATGTGTAAGTTCAATAAAAATTATCTGTATTCACTCATTTGTTTGCTTGCCCGGGTTTCAGACTGCTAGTGTACTCTTTACATCACTTCCACTTTCTCATGCTGTTAAACTTAGTACTGACATCGTTACTCTAGTCCAGTCATTTTCTTGCCCACCTTCTGTGAGCCAATCAGCCTCCATTCTGTATGCTTTAAATCTCTGTGCTGTTCTGCAATTCTGTCTTTAGTGCAACCTGTCTCCCCCCCATCTCCACCTTATCCTGGTCACTCAGACCCCCATCCAAGCCTCCATCTTCATCTTCACCACCAGCATCTGGACTCTGTCAGGGACCCTGTTCTAATTCCTGTCATTGCCGGGTCTCTGTTCTGCTGTGATGGTTCATCTGCATCTAATCAACAAATAGCTTTTATTCAAATTCTGTATCTCAATAAATCATGTTCAATTCTTCCAAATCCTGCTATTGAAATATTAGTATATCATAACGGACACCCACTTGTGCCAAAAGTAAATATATGCTTTTCTCCATGTCAGAGTGCATTAAGGACAAGAGTTGTCATTTAATACGGTTCCACCATAGCTAGTAAATGATCATTAGAGAGGATGTGTTTTGTCAGGTGATGCTTAAGAAGGTCAAGTACAAACTTCGGATCTCGACTTTTAAACCAACATGAATTTAAAAAGAGTCCTTAAAGTCGTCCAGGAAATGGAAAATTGAATACTGAGTTCCACAAGAATGTAAACATTTGGAAAAGCTATGTAGAGGATACAGAGGTGAAATTGTTTAGTCAAACATGAACCTCTACCTTGAACTATTCTCCAAAGGGTTTCCGTCAGTGTATTACAAGTCTGGTGGTGCATGGATGAAAAAGACTGTTTTGATCAGTGGATGATTGTGCCGCTTTGTGTTGCTGGTCACAATGAATTCTAAAAAACATTGAAAGCCCGCAGGACATGGCAATTCCTGATAATGCAAACATATTTTTGTGAGGACATTATCTGTACCAATAGCTATGTGAATTACAGTTCAGCGTGTGGCTTTTTGCTTATTTCTCGCAATCTGTGCCCTTTTTTTCAGTAGGCATGTAAATAAAGGTCTTTCAGGTGCATCCACAGTATCTGATAGAATATCTGTGGGTTTACAAACCACATTTGACTAAATGTGTTCTCCTTGTGCAGGTGCCTCTGTTTTGTCTTAGCACGTCGGTGTGCATGTCTGTGACACTGTTTGTCACATTGTATTTGCCTACAGAGCCAACGGGGTGAAATAGCTTTTGATTAAAAACAGCTGAAACAGATGGGTGAAGACTGGGAGATAGAGACAGACATGAGAAAGGGAGAGATTGAAAGAGGAGGATCTGGAGAGATGAAGTGATGTGTAGCGAGGCACAGACTGATAAGACGGCACTGAGAGGACGGCAAAAGATAAGAATTATTGGAAGAAAGAGGAGAAGGAATCAGAAGGATTTGCCAAGACTGTTAATAAAAAATATATTGTGCTCACTACCAGGAATATAAGTTATAATCTCTGTCCAGCAAAGTCAGCAGATGCACTCCATGACTAAATGATGGTTTCACAACAAAAACACCCAAACCTGTATGGCTCACCTGTTGCTAGTTGTTAAGAATTGGTTTTCATTGGGATTAACTGCAACCACGGTTACTCTCTATTTTACATCGTGTAACTCCAAATGTGTGTGGTGCATGTGAGCATGCATGCTCATGGCTCAAACATAGTTGTGCTTTGGTCCTGTACAGAACCTACGCACAGCTTTGCAAATTGTCATCTACATGTTGCAACTCTTTACTGTCACCAGGTGGCAATGTCACAACCAGGCTGTGGGCTACTCATGCTTGCGTTTCTGCCAGCTGCAGAGAGGACTGACGATATAACATGCAAAGAGCTGAAGTGACTGTTAAAAACAAGGACAAGTGTCCATCATAGCCACTGTCTGTGCTTTTCAGGGTTTTTTCTTCTTCTTTGATTTACTATGTTATCCACGTTGAGCTGGGCACTGTTGTTTTTTCAGAGGATTGCAGACAAACACGTCTGTGTAGGTTGCATAGGTTGCAAGGGCAACCACCTCAGAAAATGGACACAAATGAGGTACCATAAAGCCCCCTGAACATGCGATATGCTTTCAGATTCAGTTACTAAGTGAATGTTTTTGTTTTGCATAACTTTATCCTGAAACAAACAGTTAAAAGAAGATATTAGTACTCTTATACCACTATAGAATTTCAAGTTACGATCAGTCTCGCACATCCGCCTTAGACCTCAGTATGCTAAACACATTTGCGTGCATTCAGATTAGCCCAGCTGCATGATAAAATTAAATATTACAAGGAGAGATCTTAATATACTATATATGGATAAAAATTAATTAAAAATGAATATTTTAGCATTTCCAGTACAGCTGATGTCAGCAGTTTTATTTTACATAAAAAAATGAAGTACGGGCTATTATATGAGGAAGGCTCCTTACATGAGTCCCTCAGGGGTTGTTGATGGTATATTAACTAGATTAATATTTCACCAAATATCCATCTTATATTTCTGTTTTCTCACATATACGTATGCACAATATATATATCAGTGGTGGGCCGTCAGGGCCTGCAAGGCCTTCTCTGCTGGCCTAAAAAAATATTTGAATCACAGACTGACTTTAA
>JAVDPK010003079.1:74774-86425 GCA_034780415.1 Cichlasoma orientale | reverse complement strand
TGTGTGTGTGTGTGTGTGTGTGTGTGTGTGTGTGTGTGTGTGTGTGTGTGTGCGTGTGTGTGTGTGCGTGTGTGTGCTAGCGCGTGGGCAACTTGTGTGTACTGATCAGCCTTGGAGCCATGAGATAAAACCTGAAGCAACCTTTACTCATTAACCTGTACAAGTCAAAATGTAAGTGAAGCAAGTTTCAGATTGGGCAATCCAAGTGAAAAGACAGCACGTTGCAGAAGTAGCATTTTCAGCATGCTGGAACAATTTAACTGCTTTAACATTTTAACTTATCTTTGTGTGTGAGTTTAGAATATATTGGGCACACAGAAGTAGATTATGTTGAACAGCTTCTCTTAGATATTTCTATATTTTCTGGTATTTTTCTGTAATGAATATTTACTTGTGTGATGTAAAGTTAACCAATCATGACCAAAGCTTTTATTTTCTTAAACTTTGATGGAAGAACTTTGCCAAAGCCTGGCATAAAGCTTGAGGTTATTATTTGACACTAAAATCATTCATCAGAGGATGAAGCATCACTTTAAGCTTTCTTCTTCTGTTTTCCATTTAGATATGAGTTAATTCTCCATTAGTTTAATTACTTAGAAAAACAAAGCAAAATTCTGAGATGTGGGTCTAGCTACGAGTGATCTAGAGTCCCTCATCAGAACAAAGCAACATATTGTATTTTTGTGTTGTTTTTATTTCCTGTACATAATAAATGTGTCTGTTCAGGTCAGAGCGGCAGATTCCTCCAGGTTCCCACAGTAGGCTGTCTTTCTTGGCTGCCCTCTGAGAATCTCTTAATGAGCTCAACACTCTGTGCGTGTGTATGAACACACAAGTGCGCGCTTACCCATGTAGGTGTTTGTGTGTGTCGCAATGTGAGCAATGAGGCATGCACATCCTGGTTTCTTGTGCTGTGCTTGCACTGTGTGGGTGTGTAGGCGGGGAGAGAGGTGAGTGCCTGTCTGTGGAGTGCGTGGATGTGAACACCTAATTGAGTGTGCGCGTGATTGTGTCTGCATTGTGTTATCTCGCAGACATGTGTGGACCATATTGGGTTCCATTTCCAGTTTCCAGTAATTAGAGATTCCATAACTCTGGTGCGAGTTATGACACACACACACACACACACACACACACACACACACACACACACACACACACACACACACACACACACACACACAAAGATCAGCTTTTATTTTGACAACAAAGAGACTGGTGCATTGTTGATTGATTACCTTTTTTTCCACCATTAACATTAAGTATTAATTAGTAAAAAATGTTTGCTGTAATCAAAGCATAGAAGTTATTCTTTCACATTGTTATTATTATTATTATTTTTTAGTTTCAGTATAGAAGATAAAGTGAAACAGATGGCAGAACATGCAAAACAAGCAAAAACATGGGCAGCCATTAAGAACCAACAGGGATCCAGTCTGTGAACTTGCTTTCTCCTAGTTTCCTACTAATATTACTTGTTTCCTATCACTGATGAACATACACCTTAAATACTGTTCCATGCACACAGAGTGGTAACTTCTCTCGATAAAAGCAACTACAGCTTGTGAGAAAGCACAAAGCCAGCTATGCTATCCCCCTAAATGGAATTATGACCTCTCCAAGCCTTGCTGGTTGTTTGATAACTGGAATGTCCCCTACTACACTGACGCATGTCTGAATTCAATGAACAACTGGCGGCGTCTCTCTTGAAAGGCATAAATCCATTCAGGGGCATCTTGGTGCAGCATGATTTGTGGACACTGGAAGCCCAGTGGGAAAATTGATTCCCAAAGGGAGAGGGAAGTGATAAGTGACACATTTCTGCTGGAGTTGGAATTCATTGTCAGCGTCACCATTGTGCATCAAGCGAGTGGAGTGAGATCCTTGGTCTTTTTTGAAATACACAAAATGTTTGTCAGTAATTTTACTGTTGACATATGTCACTGACTTACAGAACTATATCCTAGACTACAAGGGTGAGATTATTTGCATGGTGTCTCAGAATATAAGGCTGATATTATTAATGTAATCAATAATGATTACAGAAAAAAAAAATCTGTCTAGGTGCCAGTAAGTTTAAAGAGGAAAGCAAACACGTGTAGTGTACAGGTTATAAAGAATAAATTAAAAAGAATGAATCACTAGTCCTTGTGCAACTCAGAACATCCGTCTTGCACTGAGTGACTCTGTTAAAAAAACTTCCTAGAAGTTGCTTGTTTATGCAGACTTACAGTAAGTGCAGGGTGTGGATGAAAACGTGTGGCTCATCCAGTTCTGGTTTATGGGTCTACATGGATTTTCCACTGCTTATCTACAAGAGGTGGAGGTATTCAGTGCCAATTTGTGTCTTTGTCTGATAAAGCAAAGATTTCGCAAAACCTACAAAGGAAGAAACCATTTTCTTTGAACTTTTAAGACTGGGTATTGATTGTGTATTGGACTCGGCTAAGTTTGCTTTGTCTGTGTGCCCTTTTAGTTTGCTGTGAAATGCTTTTATTTATACTCCTGCCCCTGCAACAATAGTTGGATAAGCAGGAATTTGAAGGATGTGTTGAAACACATTTTTGTCAAGCAGTTCAAGCTAAAACTTCTAGTGTAGTGTTATAGCAATAAGCATCGCTAAATTTTGTGTACTAATGGGCTCTAGTTACAACAGTGTGTTTTTTGGGTTATTTGATAATGGCAGTTTTGGTTTTTGCGACTGCAGTTCCTGTATTTGTGAGTTGTGCATATTTGTATATTTTGTGTAGGTCTGTCTGTTGTCTGATGTGTTCGGAGCAGATTATCAGTAGGTAGGTGTTCTTAGCCGGCTCGATACACAAGGCAACAAGGCAAAGGAAGGATTATTACGACAAGCATATCGGTTGTCTAATTCTCTCTGCTCCACTGACACAATTCTCTTGCCTACAATTTCAAAAACAACACACCTATATGAAAAAGCATACACACGTGTATGACATACAGATACACAAGTTATTCCTGAATCTCTCGAGTACAAATACACACCTTCAGTATGAATACAAGAATAGTAGGGTTTAACAGGCATTGGACATTTAATGAGAATTTGCACTGATGCATGAGGACCACTGCACACTAAAACCCACCATACACATACAGGCACTTAGAGGACATGTGTGAGTCATGCTGGAGTCAAACGGATGCACATACGGTGGCAATGAATGCACAGGACACACTCACCCATTCATATGAATAGGTGAGTGTGTTTAAACTTTTGACTGTAACTGTAACCCCCCCCCCCCAATACACACACACACGCAAACACACACACACTATACACAAAAAATGATTAGTGTACACAGTGCTTCCCGACACAGCTGATAAGGCTTAATTGCCTTAGTTCCTTATTATCAAGCACACAACAGAGTCATAAAATGTGAAATTAAATCCTTTACAGTCATTACATGATTTAAATGAAAACACAAAAATAAACACCTAATTTACCGCCTAAGCATTAAATACCGGAATGTCACACATGCACAAGTTATCCACAGGAATCTTGATACAATTTATGTTGACTAAAAAAGTTTAACCCTACAAACCCTGTAAAGCTGAAGTTGAGTTTAATCCTGTTCTCGAGTCCTGCTTTTTGGGTCCATCTCCTGCCACACAGCTGACCCGTGACAATGACGTATAGTTACTTAAACTATATTGCCAAAAGTATTCCCTCACCCATCCAAATCATTGAATTCAGGTGTTCCAGTCACTTCCATGGCCACAGGTGTATAAAACCAAGCACCTAGGCATGCAGACTGCTTCTACAAACGTGTGAAAGAATGGGTCGCTCTCAGGAGCTCAGTGAATTCCAGCGTGGTACCGCGATAGGATGCCACCTGTGCAACATGTCCAGTCGTGAAATTTCTTCTCTGCTAATCATGCTTCTCCGTCTGGCAATCTGATGGACGAGTCTGAGGTTGACAGGAGAACGGTACGGTCTGAGTGTAAAGTTTTGTGGAAGGGGGATTATAGTGTGGGGCTGTTTTTCAGCAGTTGGGCTCGGGCCCCTTAGTTCCAGTGAAAGGAACTCTTAACTCTCTTATTTGTTTATAGTTAAAGTGTTGGACAATTTGAGACTTTCACCATATGATGATTCAAACTGAAAGATCAGAAGTTCCAGTTGGTGATAGTTTACACTGCAAAGTGGTGGATTGACTTACATTGCCATCCCTGGAACCATGCTCCCTGCTTGGCTTGAAGGATACTGACGACAAGTATGTCTGAGATCACAGGGTCCAATAAAAACGACACACATTTTCAGCCACCAAATTACGTTGCAAACTGAAGCATTTTAGATTGAATGTAGCTCACTTGATAAATGGTAAATTAACATTTGGGCATATTTCTAGTTTATTGTGATGAACTCCAAAATTGTTGAGTTATATATACCCACAGTATGATGAAAGTAATTAGTAATCTGTGAGGTCTGAGCAGTGAGGGAGAAGTGAATGATTTCAAAGTCACGAATAACAAACTAGGATAAAAAAAAATTTGTTAAGTTCATATAACTGGATGGTAGGATTTTCTGGTATAATAGGATGTTAATATTATTTCATCAGAAGATTTTTAGCCATTAGACAGAAGTTGACAGAAAACCCACAGATGTTTCGGAATGACTGTATGATTCCTTATTTAGTAAAAAGCAAATACCAGTACACTTTAGTACACTTGGTAACCTTTTGTTTGCCTTTTGAGTTTTATTACATATTTTTCTCTTATGGGTTTCTGTCTAGCCATTTAAACTGATTCATGAGGAACCCATAGGTTATTACCCTGAAAATGTCCTTTTTGTGCACTAAACATTAAAATTTAAAGCAAAAAATTGCATTCTAACCTTTACTAAAAAGTGGCTCCACTTATCCAGGACACAGTTTTGATGAAGTGGTTTCTCTTTGTCCTGATAGATAATCTAATGTTCATTCAGATTCAGATGGCACGTGATTTAATTCATATGTATTGCTTTACTGAAGTTTCAGGTTAAATTCTAGTTATGGTGGCAAATCATAGATTAATGGCCAGTAATTTTTGCATGCCATGCAAAAGTAAACTTTCACAAGATTTTGTTTCATTAAATGTGTCTTTTAATTTGGTAGATGTATCACCAGTTACAAAGTGCACTCACTGAATAATCTGAGTCTGACTAGATTTATTGAGTACATTACGAAACAGGACCTTTTGTGTGTTTACAGGATATTATTTCACTGTAAATTGACTTTATTTACCCAAATCTCTTTCTCTGTTCATGTCTTTGTGCAATTTAGTTTGTGTGTGCATGTGGGGAACACCTTAGGAATGGGTGGAAATGTATTTAACTTGCTAAAATATGCTGAATTTGTCAAATCTGTAAGATATTTTTATGCAGCCGCAGTATCCAAGTATCTGCATTTTTGGGGGCTCCTGTGTGTGTTCATGTTGGGGACAGTGGCGTGGGGGCTTCCAGGGTTGTGTTTCTTGTTCCCTGCAGAAGAAATAGGCGTCAGAAATGTCAAGCAGCCTCAAATGGCCCATTAATCCCCGTGCTTGGCTGGTGGTGGTCTGCAGAGGTATTTACTCTGCTACGTGACAGGATAGCCTGATCCTCAAGCACACAGCTGCATAGTTAAGGCAAGGACATCCATTCAGACTACAGCATCCGTCCATGCACTCTAATTATTCTTAAAATATTCATAAATATTATTCTTTTTTTTGGGGTTTCATTGGAAACAGGTCTGTGGCCTATTTTGGCTTTAGTGATAATTTTGTCAAACTTCATTCATTCAGGGTACCTCTTTTTATAAACAGTGCCCTATTTCACATTCATGCACGCTTGCATTTCGCGTAGTCTCAACAGGGGGCCACTGTTGACCACTGAGCTCCTCCACTGAGGCAGCGGGGGCTTATTTGCCTTGTTTTTTTGTTTGTGCTAGTCTTTCTGCCAATTCAGGGGATCAGACTAATGATCCTCTTCTCAAACGGCCTTTTCTCACATTTAGGTCACCACCACTGAAACTGACAGAGAACTTCACCATGACAGCGTTTGTGATTACTTACTTGGCATTGTTTTTTGTTTTTTTTCTGTAGAGAGTAAAATAGCCTTACTTTTTTTTCACTTTTTTCAAATGCTTAGACACAAAATACTTGATCCTCTGCAGGTGCTTTTCACTACCAAAAATTACCATTACAAACTTGTCATACATTGGGATATAGGACTTTTCTTACAGAGGTACTATATATTTGATCATTGAAAATTAATTAAAGGTGACTCCAAAGCTCCAAACAAAAACTGTCAGACACTGTTGACACATCAGCAGTTAGCGTTTAGCTGTCATTATGCCAAGGGCACATAATACTATGTTTAGAAGGTAATATTTTGAACAGATGAATCCATTACAATGATAATATAGCAGTGCGCTTGTGGACAACATACCGATACCGCGGTGAGATCTCAAGGTCTGCTGGGCTACTCTAATTTCTGCTTTTGCTATTCTGAGATTGATATGTGCATTTTTGTCAAGTAATAAAGTTAATAAAAAAAATTTCTGCCCATAATCGCTATTACATCTGGATGCGCTGCCAGGAATAAAATGTGTGTTATTCTATCTGGCAGCACTGCCAGCATTTCAGCCAACAAGAAAAGACCACATAAATGATGTCACCTAGGAATGCTTTACATTTGCCATGGAGGTAATTTGAGTTGCAAGTGAATCAGGTTATAATTATTGTTATTTTACTAATGAATGCAAGATCACCATTGCAGTCAGTCAAAGCTATGGCAGCGCATGAGAACATACAGTTAGTCTCTCAATCAGTATGCCAGACAGTCTTTTGGCCAACTTGATGTCCTTTTTTGCTATTATTATTTTATAATAGATCTGTTTTATGAGAGGTATATTTTCTTTTTTTTGTTCTTTTTTTCTTGGGGGGGGGGGGGGGTTCACAGTGCAGCACCATGATGTAGTTTTAAGAAGCCACAATGATGGCTGTACTATCATGCAAACACTATTTTTTACCAAGAACCGACAGTAATTTGTCCTTGCCCACGCTCAAACTGTTGCTGAATAATGGGGAAGATTGATATTGTTTTGCTCTGTCCCATCCCTGAGACAAACAATCTAGACAACAACTGCTTGTGTTCATAGCCCAGTTATTTACCAGCTAATTATTCATTCCCCTTTGGCTCATAGTGAAGCGTGATTGGCACTTAGGAAATGCAAACTGTAACTGAAGATGATGATATCCTTCTTCCAAGCAGCTAAAAAGATGTATTGCTTGCCAGTCCAAAGACTGGTGTCGGGCTGTTACTGCTGTTTCACCCACAGCACCTCTAGGCATTCCGAATAAGAGCACCCACTTACATTCACTTAGTGTGTATTTCATTTTACATTTATATTTTCTTATTTGTACATTCAAAGCTGCGGGGGTAAACCATTTTTGGCAATTTTTCCAACTGAGGGAAATAAGCATTCATATCTGGAATGTTTTTTTATTGTTTGGATGCAAAAGGGAGAAGCTTGGCATGCGTTATTGCTGGGAAAGAGAATCTTAGCGACAGAATGAGAGAGGGGAGTGAGTGATACATATAAATGAATTGCAGAGTTTCAGCATCAGTTTTTACATTCAGCCAAAGTACAAGGCTGATTCAGCTGGGATGATCAAACAGTCTCGTCTTGAGGGCACTTTTTTTCCCCCTCTGTATCTTTTCTGTCTGTTCTATCCACCCTTACCCCCCTTCTTCCTTTACCTCGACGTTTTTCTTGCATTCTCAGTCTTTGTTTTCTTATGGGTGCAAAGCTTAGTAGCACATAAGACTGCTTCCTCTAAAGTTTAGATTTATGTGCTGGAAGACAAAAGTTCTCTGGAGCAATGCCAAAGGTCCTGTTCACACCTGTTACTGTTGGATGTGGAAGTATTCTGCGCATTATTCAACACAGAGATAATGCCTTTAATTGAGCAACATTTTCTTTTGATCTCTGTCTTCACTCTGCTTTAAAAAAAATAAATCTATGAGTGTTTCTTCCAGTGATTGAGGCTCCATGTGAAGTATTTAAGAAGGCAATTTAAGTCTGTCTATCACTGGTTCTGACTAGGAATGTGCACAGGTTTAAATGTTACTGCCCTTGCTAGTCAGTGCCAGAATTATTAGTCAGTTGAATGTATTTTTCTTATTTTATTAATGTACAACAGCAGGTACCAGTTCAAAGATTTTACGACACCAGTGGCCTCCATCCAGGGCTGCAGCTCTCACAGATGGCCGGGCCTCTCTCTCGCTCTCTGTGAATTGAAGTCGTGAATTAGCCATGCTAACCAGTGCTGTTCTGCAGTACTTTAAAAGACTAGCAAATTAGTCCCCAGGATCAGCCCTAGTTCTGACTGAAATCTCTGGACAATTTGTCAATCTCCTGCCTTCGTCAAGACTCGCCATCAGGATTACATAAATATTACAAGACCACAAACCTGCAAAGTAATGACTTCTCGTCTGTAAGAAGCTGAAATTTTTTGTTTAGTCCAAGGGAGAAATGTTAACACACGTACAGAATACATGATTATCACACACTGCTAAACATTACCATTTAGATTCAAGAATAGCTAGACCATACGACTCTAGTCTTCTACATCTATCCAATTTTTTTTTTATCATTTCCTTGAGCCAACTTTTCTTTATCCCACTATATCCATATATCCATATCTCCTTTTATTCCTGTCTCGTTCCGTCTCAATTCTGTCCTCTTTACATTTTATTCACCTCCTTGAAGCTGTCTTTATTTTGACTCTCACCCTATACCTTTCACCATACTTTACCTCCTTCTCCATCCCTTTGAATTGTTATGCTCCATCCTCAGTGTCTTATATCCTTTGTCCCTCTGTCCCTTTTTGCCACCTCCGTCTTTCCTCTGTCCTCTAATCATCTCTCGTTTTTTAATTTCCCTGGCAGACAGCTCCGGTGCTGGTCCATTTAGTCACAGACTTTTAATTAGGAGAAAGCAGATTAGGAAGGCCACTCTCTACCCTGCTAATGGTGAACATGCATAAAAAAGCCCCTTCCATTTTCCCCTCACCCTCACTCACACATAGGCACCTATGCACATACACAGCCAATGGCACATACTGTAAGCACTATGTTATTTGTTTAGAAATGTCTTTTCATGTTATGAGAACGCCTATGAATGTACCTTCAATAAGTAGCCCATGGGTACAGTTCTTATGGGAGGCATGCTAGCAAATGGTAAGTAATTAATATTTGAACTGCCCTTGTTATTGTCATCTTGTTGTTTTTTAGTTGTTGCAAGTGGTGGTAGTGTGTGAAAAGTATGTGGGTCCTGTGGTGGTGCAAATCAGCAACCACAGGTTTCATTGAAAATTTTAGATGTTTGATTTAGGTGCAGGTTAAATCTTTTTGTTGCACATTTGATGCCATATAAAAGCATTATACAAGTACAGATCCGTCCAAGGGAACCACGAATTTGGATTTATAGTTACATATATCTCTATGGTTCTAGTTAGTTATAGTTATAGTTACAGTGAGAAAGGTATATCAATTACTGAGTCATTCAGGGACTTTGAGCTATTTATTAAAATATCTCAGTTATCTGCTTAAAGCACTTGAATGTCTTATTATGCAACTCCTTTGACATCTTTTGTAGTTCTTCTCTCAGCCCTTGGCACTTCTCAAGCTTCTCATGTTCCTTCTTCCTGATCTTGCTATCACTTGGTATTGCTACATCTATCACTATGGCCTTCTTCCTCTGTGTGTCCACCATTACTATGCCCGTTGGTTAGCCATCACCAGTTTGTCCATCTGTATATGGAAGTCCCATAGGATCTTAGCTCAGTCATTTTCAGCCACCTTTGGAGCATGTCCCATTTTGACCTTGGGACCTCCAGGCCATACTCGGCACAGATGTTCCTGTGTACCCCGTCTGCTAGCATCTGGCACCCTGCTGTTATGTGCTGGATGGTCTCAGGGGCATCTCTGCACAGCTTGCACCTAGAATCTTGCCTGGTGTGGTGGACCCCAGCCTCTATCGATCTTGTGCTTGTTCTGCCATGGCTAGTGGCTAGTGACTAGCCTCCATGCTGTCTTTCAGCCCAACTTTGTCCAACCATTGGTAGAATTCTTAAATATCAGCCACTTCTTCTATCTAGCGGTACATACTGCGCAGGGGTCTGTCCAACCATGATGGTTCCTGTGCTTGCTTTTATTGTTTCTTGGATTTCTGCTGTCTGAGGTATTCACTAAGCACATGATCAGTTGTGGTCATCTTTCTGATGTACTCATGGATCTTTATTGCTTCATCCTAGATAGTGGTTTTGACACTGACACTCACTAGTCCTCGGCCTCCTTCCATCTGCTTTGTGTACTGCCTAAGGGTGCTGGAGTTGGGGTGAAACTCTCCATGCATGGTAAGGATCTTTCTTCCTTTCTTCCTTTCTTTCTTTCTTGTTCATGATCTGGTGGAGGGGGGTTCAGGCCTATCTCCTTGGTAAATCCCACACTTGATGGTGACTTGTGCAAATGGCTTGAAGCTGACCTCTGGTGTTGTTTTCCACATCCTCATTGAATTTCCGATGAAGACTCTTAGGGTCATGTTGATTTTGTATAGTTCTAGGCATTCCAGGATCCAGCATTGAGTCACAGGCTTTCTTTTAGTCAATCCAGGTGGTGCACGGGTTGGTCAGTTTGGTCTTCCAGTCTCGAGTGAGTGCTCTGTCTATTGGTAGCTGGTGTTTTCCTCCTCTGGTATCTCTGCCAATTCTTTTTTGGGCCCCACTCATACAGCATATTGAGTCACGTGCCTGCTCATCTCAGCCACTAAATGTTGTGCTGAGGCAGGTTATTGGCTAGTAGTTAGATGGGACTGATCCTTTCTGGGGATCCTTGGGGATCAGGACTGTACGGCCTTCGATAAGCCATTCCAGGGCATCTCATCCATTAGCAGTTGGTTCATTTGAGCTGCCAGGCGCTCACAGAGTGCAGTTAGGTACCTTAGCCAGAATGTGTGAATCATGTCCGAGCCTGGTGCTGTCCATCTTTATATATTTACGTTTTTTTTTTGTTTTTTTTTTACTGTTTACTTTTTACTCTTCCTTCAATGTCTGCCACTATGATGATTACTGGATCCGGTTCAGGGAAGTTGCTGTGGTTTGCTCTTAGATCCACTAACCATTGAGCATTGTTGTTATCCTTCTCCCATATGCTCTTCTTGTATTGCTCCATCTCCAGCCTTGGTGGTGCTGTTCTCATATTGTTCCACTGCCACTGACAACACACCTTGGATGGTTCAGTGGAGAACATCTGCTTTATTCTCCTGGCTTTTGTCTCTCTGGTATACGTCTTCAAGCAGTTAGCCAATGCCATGAGTTGTTGCTCAGGTCTCAGGTATGTACATGTACAGCTTGTTTTTCTTCTTATGCAACCCTTTCTTCATCACAATTTTCTGCAGCTCTGATAGTTAGCTAACTTCTTTTCCTGCTGCCTTGATCTTGGTCTCCAGCCTTCTTCTCCATGAAGGGTACTGCTCCTTATTGCTGTTGTTCATCTTATAGCCAAGTATCTCTGATAGGTTCAGATCATTATAAATAAACAAGGAACGAACGCACAACTTCCATTTTACTTGCTGCAAGGGGTTGAAACCGTTCACAGAGCTCCTCAGAGCTCT
>JAVDPK010003079.1:56187-66810 GCA_034780415.1 Cichlasoma orientale | reverse complement strand
ACTGAAGACTTGCCAGTAGGTCAGCTCTGTACCTGCCGATCAAACCCACACACAGACACTCAAATATAGTCAGGTGTGGTTCTGATGGGCTTTCTCATGAAGAGCTCTCTGCTGCTGGTAAGGCTAGTAATAATTACATGCTCAAGCCCAGTAGGCTCCATTATGCTGTACTGGATTTAATTGCTCACAAGGTCTCTCATACGTTCAAGAGTGAAATGTGAAAATTCATGTTGAAATGAAATTTGCATTTTATATATACTCAAAATATACATGATGGTGTGTGTGTGTGTGTGTGTATGATGTTATTATTTAAATCACCTCTTTTAGTTGAACTTGCTTCTTTTTAAAATATTTTGTTGGTAAATTGTGTCAAGGGATCGGCCGTCCTGAAAAACATATTCACTTATTCAAAAAAGTAAAATATTTGAAAAACTATATTTGAAAATGCAGATTTATGTTATGTATTGTACAGTAAAACCGCTTTTAAATGTCAAAATTAGACATAAATAGACAAGTTGTGCATTTTCATGGAAACGGCAGTTTTATTTATACAGCACATTTCATTACATGTAAACTGAATGTGCTTAATACAGGATAAAAACATATAGACCTGTGTAGGTTTACAGTGCTTTAAGGCAGTAAAACAACAAAATTAAACAAAACAAAATAAAGCAACAACACCTGTCAAGTGTAAGCCTGTTTAAAATTTAAAAAAATATTGTCTGTTTTTGAATGTATGTGGGGATGCAGTCAGCAGTCAGCTTGTTCCACAATACCTGAAAGCACCCTCAACTTAGATCTAATTCTGGGAACAGTTAAAAGAACTGCACCTGATGATCTGCGAGGTCTGACTGGGTTGTAGACTGTGAGCAAGTCAGAGATATTATGGGGGTCAAACCACTGAATTTCAAAGCTTATTCTATACTGCACAGTGTTACAATAATCTAACCTGCTTGACATGGAAGCACGGACCAATTCCTCAGAGTCTGTTTGAGATAGGAATGTTCTAAGCTTAAATATATATTTTTAAGTCATAGAAAAAAGTTCTGGTAACCTTACTGATTTAATTATCAAAACTGACATCACTGTCCATAATGATGCCAAGATTCAATTCAATTTTAATTCAGTTTTATTTATATTGTGTCAAATCACAACTAACAGTCACTTCAAGGCGCTCTATATTGTATGGTAAAGCTCATACAATAATTACTTGCTCGCAGTGTTTCAGAAATTGAGAAGATAATTATTAAAACATTTTCTGTCTTTGACTATTTTGATTAACAAGTATTTTTGTCTTGGCTCTGTTCACTTCTAAAATGTCTCGAAACATCCAACAGTTGAAGTCATTAATGTAGCTCATTAGTTTGTGAACAGAGGTTAGCTCATCAGAGGAAAATGATAAGTACAACTGTGTATCATCTGCATAAGAAGGATAGAATATATTATGATTCTCTATGACAGTACCAAGTGGGAGCATTTAAAGGTTAAAGACTAATGGACCAAGGACAGGCCCTTCAGGAACCCCTAAATTTTTAATTGTACAGATCTACAACTGCTAATTAAAACATAAAAACCTCTACCTTTAGATATAATGAGAGCCAATAAAGAACCTGACCTGTTAAACCAACTGATTCAAGCCTTTGAATTAGAATGTCATGATCCACCATGTCAAAAGCAGTAGTGAGATCAAAAAGAACTAAAACTCAGACTCTGTGAATCACTGTTGATCTTTAGGTCACTGACGACTTTAGCAGCAGCTGTTTCTGCGCTGTGATTGGATGTGAACCCAGATTGGTACTTATTGTGAAGACTGTGAGATGAAAGGTATTCATTCATTTGCTTGTAAACAATTTTTTTAAAGAATTTACTGAAGAATGAAAAATTAGAAATAGGTCTATAGTTATTAATTACCAATGGATCTAAGTTATTTTTCTTGAGCAGCGGTGTGATTACAGCACATTTGAGAGAAACAGGGAAATTGCCAGTCTGTACCGAGTCATTGATAATATTTAATAAATGATTTGTAAAACAATGAGACAGATTTGAATAGTTGAGTATGGATGGGGTCAAGTAAAGAGGTGCAAGACTTTAACTGATGAATAACTTCTTCTAGATCTTTAGAATTTACAGGTGCGAATGTGGACACTGTGCTTGTGGCAGTAATTTGATCAGAATGTGAGACAGCACTGGATAAATTACTATAAGAGGCTGAGATATTACCTCTAATATTATAAACTTTGTTCTTGTAGAAAGAAGCAAATTAGTTACTTATTTGCTGAAAGAAATTCATTTGGAACGTTTTTGGAGGGATTAAGCAGTTTATCAACAGATAAAAATGAAAAACCACAATCAGACTGGTTATTGTTAATCAGCTGGGAGATGCAGGATTGCCTGGCTAATTTCATTTCATTGTTGTAGCAGTAAAGTGCATTTTTATAGGTTTCAAGATTCATTTGTAGTTTAGTTCTCTGGCAGATTCTTTTTGCCAACTTTACCTTTTGACAGTTTCTCCAGGGTGCTTTTGGTGGACCACGTACATTAATAGTTTTGAATAGAAGCAATGTAGTCAATAATTTGAGAAACTGCATCCGAGAAATTGTCCATCATTTCATCACAGTACCGGTAATGTAGAAAATTCAGTAATGAATGCATCAGCCATGCTGGCAGTGACATGACGCTTATTGATAGATCGGTTGGTAGTTGTTTTGACAGATAAATAAACTTCTGAAAACATGTAACAATGATCGGAGAGAGCAACATCTGTGGCATCAAGGTCTGTGGAAAAATTTGATCAAGCGTGTGACCTTTTGCGTGGGTGGGCCCAGTCACATGCTGTTTAAGATCAAAACATTCTAATAAACTGAGGAACTGTTTGGTGTTGGAGTTGTTGCTGTCAATACTGAAATCACCTGAAATATGGTCAAATTTAGATGTAATTTTAGAAAAAGTAAAGTTTCTACCACCAGTTTTCTGTTGATTGAACATTCAAATTATTTTCTGTTTTATTGTGAAAATGTTTAAGTTTGTAGCAACAAACCAAAGGGGTGCGCACCGAAGAAAGAAGACAGACAACATAGCAAAACAGGAAGCTGTAATTGTGTGTGTGTGTTAGTGTGTGCTAATTTGCATTTACAGCGTTGTTCGCCAGCCAGTAAAACCAAGAGCTGCAATAAAATAATTGGCCTTGAAGCCCTGTTAGATAGAAGAACAGTAAGTAAAATGGATGTAATGTGTTTAAGAGGAATGAAGGAGAGAATGAGGGAAACTATACTGCACGTCATGGCAGTGCCTGCCTGCTTTCTCCTCCTTTCTTCACTCCTTTCTCTCTCTTGCCTTCTCTTCCTCTCCTGCCTCTTCTCAGGTGGAGGACCCTCCCTGCTCTGGTGAGGTCCCACTTGAAGGCAGGCCTTTCAATCAGCTGCTGTCTGATCCACCTGGTTGTCTCCTCATAAAGCCTGTGTATTTAAAGAATGGTTCATTCATCTGCTCTTTGACAGATCTTGTAGCTTCTTTGATTGGTAAAGGTCAGCCTCTATTTTAGTGTGTGTTTGTATTCACTTCTTGTGGCCAAGCACATGCCCTGCTTCTCCATCTCCCTTTACAGTATTCTGTGGTGCCTGTTTGCAGTTTTCCCTCAGATCCGTGCTTGAAAAGAAATGACTTTGACCAAAAAAATGCTCACCTGCCTGCCCACTTTCACACCTTCTCTTGTTATTGCTCCAAACCTGTTCCTGTTGGCACCTATTGTCATGGAAGTGCTGTGGCAGGCAAGGCATAGGACCCCCAATGCAAAGTTTAGGCAAGAACTCAACTTTGATTTTAGCTTTATTAGCAAAAATGCAGAACATAAACAGAGCTGGTCAGGAGCCAGCAGCACTAAACACTAACTCACTGGAACGTGGCTTGGCTTGACTAGACATAAATTTAAACATGAGCGCACACAGTAGAAGGAGACCAACGATGATGAGGATGCAACAAAGCGCAAGGGGAAACCGAGGCAATAAATATACAAGGGGTAATGAGACTAGAGGGACCTGCTGGGAAGGGTAGGTGTACAGAATGATGCTAATGATACAGGGGAAGCAAAACTGAACACAGCGCACAGGGAACAGGACACTAGGAAAATAAAACAGGAATACAGAAATGCAGATGTGACACATGAGAAGGGAGGCACACTGAGACAATAACTAAACCAGGTGCTGGAACACAGGGCCGTAGGGAAAGAGGAAGTACTTACAGTAAATAAGAACAGAACTCAAAACATATAGTGAGCTGAAAATCCAGACCATAGAGAAACTCCGAAACATAGAATATCACTGATAACAGAACTCAAAAAAACAAACACAACACACTGGGCAAAGGGCCCAGGACCATGACAACTATAGAGTTTTGTGCCAGACCAGCTGTAAAATAAACCATCTTAAATGTTGGCATTTGCATTGGAGTCCTTTTTGGTTATTAAATTCTGACATTATAAGGCTCTTAGGCAATACATCATGGAGTATGACTAACAGCCATTCTCAATCTGAACCATCAACAAATAGCTCTTGGGATCCTGAAGTTTCATGATTTTTGTATATATACAGTTTATGGAGACATACACTGTATTTCCCATCCAAATCATTGAATTCAGGTGTTCCAGTCACTTCCATGGCCAAAGGTGTATAAAATCAAGGACCTAGGCATGCAGACTGCTTCTACAAACATTTGTGAAAGAATGGGTCGCACGCAGGAGCTCAGTGAATTCCAGCGTGGTACTGTGATAGGATGCCAGCTGTGCAACAAATCCAGCCGTGAAATTTCCTCACTACTAAATATTCCACAGTCAACTGTTAGTGGTATCATAACAATTTGGAAGCAATTGCGAATGACAGCAACTCAGCCACAAAGTGGTAGGCCACGTAAAATCACAGAGTGGTGTCAGCAGATGCTGAGATGCATAGTGTGCAGAGGTTTCCAATTTTCTGGAGTCAATGGCTACAGACCTCCAAACTTCATGTGCCCTTCAGATTAGCTCAAGAACAGTGCATGGAGAGCTCATATCTGTGCTTTTTCTGCTAGACTTCAGTCCAGCTTTCGATACTGTTGACCATAATGTTTTATCACAGAGATCAGAGCATGCCATAGGTATTAAAGGTACTGCGCTGCAGTGGTTTGAATCATATTTATCTAATAGACTGCAATTTTTTCATGTAAATGGGGAGTCTTCTTCACACACTAAGGTTAATTATGGAGTTCCACATGGTTCTGTGCTAGGACCAATTTTATTTACATTATGCATGCTTCCCTTAGGCAGTATTAATAGAAAGCATTGCATACATTTACATTGTTATGCAGATGATACCCAACTTTATCTATCCATGAAGCCAGATGACGCATCAATTAGTTAAACTGCAGAAATGTCTTAAAGACATAAAGGCCTCGATGACCTCTAATTTCCTGCTTCTTAATTCAGATAAAACTGAAGTTATTGCACTCAGCCCCACAAATCTTAGAAATGTGGTGTCTAACCAGACACTTACTCTGGATGGCATCACCCTGGCTTCCAGTAACACTGTGAGAAATCTTGGCGTCATTTTTGACCAGGACATGTCCTTCAACGCACATATTAAACAAATTTGTAGGACTGCTTTTTTTCATTTGTGCAATATCTCTAAAATTATCTTGTCTCAGACTGATTCTGAAAAGTTCATTAATGCATTTATTATTTCTAAGCTGAACTATTGTAATTCATTACTTTCAGGCTATCCTACAAGCTCCCTGAAAAGCCATCAGCTGATACAAAATGCTGCAGCTAGAGTACTGACAGGGACTAGAAAGAGAGAGCCTATTTCTCCCATTTTGGTTTCTCTTCATTGGCTTCCTGTTAAATCCAGTATTGACTTTAAAAATCCTATTCTTACATATAAGGCCTTGAATAATCAGGCCCCATCTTATCTTAAAGACCTCATAGTACGGTATCACCCGCATTGAGTACTTCCCTCTCAGACTGCTGGCTTACAGTACTTGTGGTTACTTAAGAGTAGAATGGGAGGTGGAGCCTTCAGTTTTCAGGCCCCTCTTCTGTGGAACTAGCTCCCAGTTTGGATTTGGGAGAAAAACTCTATTTTAAAAACTTACCTTTTTGATCAAGCTTATAGTTAGGACTGGATCAGGTGACCTTCAACCATCCCTTAGTTATACTGCTATAGACCTAGGCTGCTGGGAGGTTCCCATGATACACTATTTCTTTTTCATTCATCTCTTTTTATTCTGTTTATACCCCACTCTGGATTTTAATCTTGAGTTGTTATAAACTTTTCAGAGGTTGGGGTTGGCCCCTTAGTTCCAGTGAAAGGAACTCTTAATGCTTCAGCATACCAAGATACTTTGAACAATTTCATGCTCCTAACTTTGTGGCAACAGTTTGGGGATGGCCCCTTCCTGTTCCAACATGACTGCGCACCAGTGCACAAGCAAGGTCCATAAAGTCATAGATGACTAAGTTTGGCGTGGAAGAACTTGACTTGCCAGCACAGAGTCCTGACCTCAACCTGATAGAACACCTTTGGGATGAATCAGAGTGGAGACTGCGAGCCAAACCTTCTCATCCAACATCAGTATCTGACCTCACAAATGTGCTCCTGGAAGAATGGTCAAAAATTCCCATAAACACACTCCTTGTGGGAAGTTGTCCTTGTAAAGTCTACTTGTAAACATTTTTGTGGGAAATCTTAAAGTCATTGTTTATTTTTAGGTGGCTGAAATATTACTCAAAATTGTGCTTTATTTATACAACTTTCAGGCCCATACATTAATGTATGTAGTAGAGCATCTAGGAGGAGTTAGGAAATAGACAGACAGACATAGGATTTTAAAGACGATACTGATATTTGATTATTTAAAAATCTTATATATTGGCTAATATTTTTTTCAGACATATGAAAGATAAACAAATTTCCCTAACATTTGTTATGTGTAGTTATTTATGAGTCTATACCAAAATAATATAATAATGTCGTTTAAAAATATGATTGCTTTATTGCTACAAGTCGTGGGGAACTTGTTTATACTCTGCCCAACTCTGTTCAGATCAGCTGGTTGTTGTGCTTGTGACAAGCAGGGAAACTGCAAAGTGGACATGCTATGCAACTATTTTATCCCCCAAAAAGTCCGTTCAAAAAGTGGGGTGTGACCTATAGCACTGAATAATTTCTGATGGATTGAGTAATTGGCTTGCTTTACTGCCACTGCATGGACTGGTTTGACACAGTTTATTATATGACATGAAAATTGACAAATCAAAACCTCCATCACTAATTTTGCCTAATCTTATACAAACGAAATGAACCCCTTTGTTTCTTGAAACTCCTGCGACTAGAAGTTCAAGTCAGCCTCCCATGGTTGAAAATGCTGTTTGTTTTTTCTGTGCACTTGTGTGTATTTGGGTATATGTTTATAGAGAAATATATTCCTTTTTTGTATGTCTATGCAAAAAGAGACGATGCACATCTGTCCATGCATGTGCGAGCATACATCATGGCATGAATCATGTCCCATCTTGGATGTGTTTGTGTGTCAGTGTATGTACCCAGGCCTTGGAGGTTCCCCTTGTCATGCATTCTGAAATTTGCCCCTAGGCTGTTCCACTGAACAGCTGCTCTCTCCTCAAAGGCTGTCTCTCTTCTTCTGCTCTCATTCCTCTCAAGACCTATCTCTCCATTTCTGTCTGTTTCTCTTTTATCTCTTCAGAGCTAAGTTGGTGTCATCCATTGGTTCACGGTGATGTACTTGCATTTATTCCAAATGACTCCAAAGGAGTCTACATGGACTTGCACCTGGGTACCTCTCAGACCTCATTACAAAATACAAACCTTCACACACTCTGTATTCTCTAGATTTTTATTACTTATCGAATCCATTTAAAAAAAAATCACCTGGCATGAGGACATTTTCATTGTCTTGTCTATTTCCATCTGGTGTAGTGGTGAATACCTTCTCATCTCGAAACCTTGAAATTCAGCCTCACTACCAGAGAGTTCTGGCTTTAATTTATTTGTTTAACATTCAAACTCAAAATTCAAGCAATTCTTTTAATAAAAGATCTAAGCCTTCTCATTTTTAGCTAATGACTCCAGATTTTATTTTATTTTTTTAAAAACAAAGGCACTTGTTCTTAGCAAACCCATTCAGCTGGCTAGTGAAAGCTTCTGTAATGTCACTGGCTTGGGTGGATTTGTGAAAAATAAAGAACAGCTGCTGTAAATATAAGACAGAGTCATAGCTCGGCCAGTGGATGTTCCCATCCTGAAAAGATATTTTTTGGCTTTTGCTATACCAACATTGCTCTGCACTGAAACCCCTTAATTCCAATGGCTTGCACCATGCAAGCCTTCTTGGCCAAAATTTAACTAATTTAGACTTCAAAAAATCAGGTATCCAGCCAGCAGCAAGTGCAAAATGCAAAATGGAAGAAAAGTTTATATCATGTGTCTGAATTCCTTGAATTATATAACACAAGTTTATGTTTGCATGAGTAGTCGGGCACAATCAGGTGTGTGCAAACACAGCTTAGATTTGTTGTTTTGGATCTAAGAGATCTGAGCTTCTTAAATAAGGAAAGAGATACAGATTACCCTCGAGCTCATCCATTCCATTCACTTGTCCAGTTTAGGGTTACGGGGACTGAAACCTAAACCTGTAGGGCGAGAGGTCTTGCACCCCCTGGACAGGTCTATTCTATTGTATACAATACTTTAGTGACTTATTGCCTTGTTCTGCTAGATGTGTTGAACAATCTGTCTGTTTTTCTCTATCTTCCGTGCCTTCCTGGAGCATTGAACCCAGTGCTGACAACAGGTTAGGTCATTTTTTTGTTATCATTATTACATTATTATTATTATTATCATTATTTGCCAGTTGAAATTACTTAATTTGTTATCCTAAGAGGATATCATTACCTGATAGGGTAATGAAGAAAAAAACAAAACAAAATGTAATTCTCTTACTAGATTCAGATGATTAAAAGTGCTTTGATCTGACTATGCAAATGAAGTAATACTGATGACATGTCAGATGGCATTGAGACTATTTTCCACAGATATGATTACAGGGCCTGCTTTGAAATTTTGACTTGCCCTCTGGTGTGCCTTAGGCACAAAATGTCTGAAAACCACTGCACTAGAGGATTCTCTCACAATCAGATGTAACTGTGCATTGTACTAAGCTGTCCCGACCAATTACCTCTGTTTCATAAGTTTTTATTTGAATTGTGAAAAACACTTTTGTCTCTGAAGAGTGAATATTGCATCTTTTCCATCCTGTGTTTTGTGTACTTTTAACTTCATTTTAAATATAATGCTTCTATAAAGATTACAACTTTCATCAGTTCCTTATCTACATTATTCTTCTCCTTTGAACCCCCCGCCCCCTCTTCTCCACCTCACTTTTCAATTACAGAAGAAATGGAAGTGAAACATGACAAAGAGGCATTTATCTATTTCTGCTGGCCAAAAAGGGGAGAGGCTATTGAATACTGGATGAGACCAGAGAATAAAGAGGCAAAGTGGGCAAGCTGGTCGCTGCTATGTGATGTGACATGCTCCTCTGTCCTGTGTGATACAAAACAGAAATGCCCTATTGCTCACACTCTATGCCTCAATTTTTCATTATATCTAACATTACTTTGTATCTCTCATCATCGCTGCCTCCCCTTAAATCTCTTTTACCTGTCCATCTCTCCCTCTAATCTCACTCTCTCTGTTTCTGACAACCTCTTTTTCCATCTATCCCCCCCGCCCCCTAACCCTCCCCCCTTGATGGGCTCTTTAGATTTTTAATGAGCCTATATTTAGCCTTGCAGGATAGGAGGAGGGTTTCTGAAGTGTTTTAGCCTGAACAGCATTTCTCCTGTCACCTTGGACATTTTTTCCCATCTGCCACATGCAGTTAATTCTCAAGTGTCTCATCCTTACATATCATTCCCTCTATCCATTTTCCTTTTAAGAGATTCATTACGACATATTAGATGCATTAGTAGATGGAATGAGGGCTCACATACACTTGTATCCAAATAGAAACAAGTTTTGTCCATTAGGAATCCCTCTTTCTGCACCAATATTGTGTATCTGTGGATGTGTGTGTGGATTACCTGCCTGCATGAATGTCCATATTTTCAAGGTCCAACAGAGTTCCCAGAAAGGAACATGGTTGAGAAGGATCTTTCCAACTTTCCAGTTTCTTCAATAGCAAAAATGATTTCTGAACGTGCAGTAAGAGGAGTCACAATTCCTTTGATTTTTTTTTTATCATATATAGTTTGCGCCTGCTTTTATAGTTACAATGAGTTACTAAAAACCACAAACTTTTTACTACTTTCACAATAAATGGGCACACAATTTTACAGAAATTAAAGGACAGCAGGATTTAAAGACAAGCTCACCTAGGCATTTATAACAAACTCGGGAATACCTAGCATGACAAAAAGTCATGACCCATCATGGAACGCACTCATACTGCTGGGTGGACGTTGAAATAAAATACAATAGCAGGAAACACACACCTACGTGCACACACACACACACACACACACACACACACACCCACACACACACACACACACACACACACACACACACACACACA
>JAVDPK010003079.1:24169-37233 GCA_034780415.1 Cichlasoma orientale | reverse complement strand
CTGAGGAGGAGCTTCTTTCCGCAGGCTATCAGGGCCCTGAATCAGGACAGCTGACGGACTACACCCCACACACACACCCACACACACACACACACACACACACACACACACACACACACACACACACACACACACACCCCCACACACACACTTTATGTACATACTTAAAAGTGAGTGCAGGAAATCATGTGTAATGAACCTCTCACTGCTCCCGCGTCATCAGTGACAGCTTTCAGAGATTTATGGTCATCTGACATGCACACACACACACACACACACATACACATACCTTATCACTTTCTTTAGCACTTACACACACTTATTCCCTAACATATAAATGAGGTCAAAGGTTTGCCACTGGAGATGGTTTTTCAGTGCTATTTTAGGATTAAATATGCAAGAATTACCTCCAAATACAAAGAACATGGTTAATGCATTAGTGTGAGTGTGACAGAAACATATGACGGTCTCTATCTTTAGTTCAGGATAGGTCTGTATTTTCAGAAAGGTTTCTTATCAGGCTCTCTGTATTTCTGATGCTAAATTCATACACACAAAAAACCAAAAACATCTATATTAAATACAGCAATTGTGAAGGATATGATGCTTTTGCTAGCTAAATACTCAAAGGTTAACTAGTTTGGACTGTAGTAAAGAAAACTGACAAAGTGGACCTCACGTCAGAAATTAGTCTTTGTTATGACAATATGATCCACTCTTTATCAGTTTAAAAGTCGTTCAGGGTTGTATCAATGCATTGAAGTGTCTACATTTATACAGTGTATTCAATAAAGTGAGGAACTAATTAGACTAAATACTTAAAATATTGTGCAATTATTACAAGAGGCTCTGAATTATCACATGTAAAAGGGGAATATTGTAATAATCAAGAATGTAAGAGTTATTGCAGGGCTTATCATTATTAGATGTACTTGCTAATGAAGGTTAGAATTTAACATGAAATGACTCATTTTCTCTGTCCACCATTGCCAATGGGTCAGTGCATTTAATCTATATCTACTGCGAACAAAAGAAAAAAAAACTAATTGCATTTACTGCTTTGATACAGGTTGAGAATAATTGGCTTGCAAACCCTGCATTGATTATTTTGTTTTTTTACTTTAAACAATAAATTAATAAATCTTAAAAACAATTTTTTCTGTATTGAATTTTGCAAGCACAATTCAGAAGTCATACTTGAAGGAGCTTTTTTGCCTCTGAATTCTCTTTTGCTTTGAGTTAAGCAACTGTTTGAAAAACAGCCAAATTAATAAATGAGATTAAATAAAATGTAACAAAGTGTTTACATCACAGAAATTTAATACGTTCATCCCCTACAGCTGTAAACACAGTGTTTAGTGCTATAATTCTCATGTAGGCTTGGCCTTTGCATAAGGGTATATATGTCTGCTTGCTAATGTATTTGAGGGCATGAATATGTATGTGTGTGGGTTGTGACATCTTATACAACTGTGTGTTGTTTTCAAAGAAACAAAAGGGACAGGGAAATACATTTTTTAGCACTGCAAGCCTTGTGCACATGTACTGTGTGCAGACAATCAGCAAAATATCATGGTTCAGACTAAATAAACCCTTTCACAACACTTCCTTTATTTATTTATTTATTTATTTATTTTAGAAAGCTCTATTTTCCCAAGATGTTTATAGAGGAGTCGTGGAAAAAACACTACATTGCCAAAAGCATTTGCTAGTCTGCCTTTTACATGCATATGAACTTGAGTGACATCCCATTCTTAATCCATAGGGTTCAATATGATGCTCCAAACTGTTCCCACAAAGTTGTGAGTGTGAAATGGTCCAAAATGTCTTGGTATGTTGAAGCATTAATAGTTCCTTTCACTGGAACAAAGGGACTGAGCCCAAATTCTGAAAAACAACCCCACCCATAATCCCCCCTCCACTAAGCTTTCCACTTGGCACAGTGCAGTCAGACAAGTGCCATTCTCCTGGCAACCGCCAAACTCAGACTTGTCCATTGGACTGCCAGAGGGAGAAGCATGATTTGGCAAGAGGGAGCCAGGACATCAGGTCAGGGGGGAGATGTCATCATCCCCACACTCCAAAATTGGGTACCATGCCCCCAAAACAACTGGCACATTAAATCAAGAGCAGCTGACCTGAAAGAGAAGATCATGGATCATGGAAACCTGGACCCTCCTTGGCCGATTACCAAGACTACGTGGAGTACCCTCTGAAAGTCAACTAGAAGATGGGAATGCAGCATGATGGACAAACTTTACTGCAACCATCAGTGAAACCAATCAGCTGATTTATACCACAGCAACAGTGATCCTTGAGAAGTTTAGTTATCAGATGAACAGCCACAAGGAGCGGTACACTCCATGGAGAAGTAGACAGGAGGCCAAGATCAAGATTGCATGGCAGGAAGTTAGCCAACTATCAGAGATGAAGAAAGAGGTGCCTAAGAAGTACAACAATCTGGTTATACCTGAAGTCTTAGAAACTGGCAAGCAAAGACTCACAGTCTTGGCTATGTCATGGTTTCTGGGTCTTGGACCGAGAGTTCAGATTTTTTTTTTATATTTAGGTTTTCTTTAGCTTTGATTTTTTATTTGATTTTTGATTATGGTTCTGTATTCTCATTTTGTATTTTCTTATTGCTGCGTTTCCTGGTTTGTTTCTTTATATTCTCAGGTTTTTAGTTATGTCATCTTCTGTTCTCGGTTTCAGTCTGTTTGTGTTATTCCTTGAATCCCTGTTATCTCTGCCTCCTTTGTATTTACATCTCTGGCTCAGTATTAGTCCCTGTGATGTGTTTAATCTTGTCACCCCATTCAGTGGTGACTCTCTTCCTGTTTTATTTTGGTGACTGTTTGTCTCTGTATCTTGTCTAGTTCAACTTCCTTCAAGGATAATATGTGAGTTATCCCCAGCTGTGTTCCCACCGTCCCACCGTCCCTCCTCTTGCATTGATTTGTCCCTGTCTCCCTGTGTCCTTTGTCACATGCTCCCTTTAGTTCCATGTTTCCTGGAGATTCCTAGTTCTTGGATTATTTGCTCTGTTCAGTAACTCTGTGTATTTTCTTATGTTGTGAAAGAGCTCAGCATTAAAGCTGCTTAATGTTTGTCAGTCTCCCGAGTCCTTCATTTGGGTCCACATCCTGCTTGCCACACAGCCAACCTTGACAGACTAATCACTCAAAGTGGTATGCCAGAGAGATAGAAGCCAGGAGAATGAACCAGACTATATCCACTGAACCATCCAAGGTGTACTCCCAGTGGCAGGGGAACAATATGCGGACAGCCCCCCGCTAAGGCTGGAGACAGAGCAATACTGGAAGAGCATATGGGAGAAGGATGCAACACATAATAAAGAGTCTCACATATGAAATGCTCGACAGCTCCAGGCCCTGACATGATTCACATCTACTGGCTAAGGAAGCTAACTGCACTCCATGAGTGACTGGCAGATCAAATGAACCAGCTGCTAACGGAATGGCTGACCAAAGACCATAGAGACCTGATCCCCAAAGACCCCCAGAAAGGACTGGTCCCATCCAACTACTGGCCAATAACCTGCCTCAACATGACTCAATACATGAGTGGGACCCAGAAAGGAATTGGCAGTAATGCCAGAGGAACAAAATACCGACTACTGGTAGATACATGTAGAGCAGTCACTCGAAACTGGAAGACTCACTGTAGGACTGACCAACCTATGCACCGCCTGGATTGATTTCAGAAAAGTTTATGACCCAATGCCTCACATATGGATCCTGGAATGCCTAGAACTATACAAGATCAACAGAACCCTAAGGACCGTTCATCAAGAACTCAATGGGGATGTAGAGAACAACACTAGAGGCCAATTTCAAGCAAGTTGCACAAGTCACCATCAAGTAAGATAGCCATAAATGACTGTGTGTTTAGTGAGTACCTCAGGCAGCAGAAACCCAAGAAAAAAGAGGAGCAAGAACAGGAACCATCGTGGAAGGACAGGCTGCCCTGCACAGCATGGACCACCGCCAGATAGAAGAAGTGGCTGATATCAAAAAGCCTACCAATGGCTGGATAAAGCTGGGCTGAAGGATAGCAGAGAGGCACTGATCATGACAGCACAGGAACAGGCTCTAAGCACAAGATCGGTAGAGGCTGGGGCCTACCACACCAGGGAAGACCCCAGGTGCAGGCTGTGCAGAGATGCGTCTGAGACAATCCAGCACATAATAGAGTGCAAGATGATAGCAGGCAGGGCCTACATGGAACACCATAACCAAGTGGCTGGCATAGTTTGCACAAACATCTATGTCAATCAGCTTTCAATCAGCTCAAAAAATATCTCCAAACACACAAACAATTTTTGAGCATTTTGTCTGACAATGTGTCAGCTGCCTAAATGTACAGTTGCTTCATTCCCCAAGAAGAGAGGGGGAAAAAAGCAACGTATGGTATGCTCAGACATGGAGAAAGATGTCAGAAAGACAGGATAGGAGAGAAAGATAGGAAGGTGAGCAATTATTTTCAAAACCAAGGACTGCAAAGCAAATGACATTTGATAAACTGGACATTTATCTATTACTTGTAATTTCCCAATTAATTTTAGAAAATATTTTTTTTTAATCAGATGTTTTATCTGTAGCCTGCATGCTGTTATATTTAGTTGGCTAGAGCCACAAAGAATCTCAGGGGAGCAGCATCACAGGTCAGCTGATTGCAGTAAACAAAGAAAGTGGTGCTCACAATATAAATTATTATGTGACTTATTTCTAAGTGATTCTTTTCAACACGCTGCACCGCTGCACCAAATCTTAGGGTTCCCCCACTTGCCAGTTCCCACTTTAACTCATGTTAGTAAGAGTAAGGAGCAGGTGAATGCGAGCTTGGATAAATGGAGGTATGCACTGGAGAGAAGAGGAATGAAAGTCAGTAGATGAAAGACTATATACAGTATATGTGCGAACAAGAGGGAGAAGAGTGGAATTTTGAAGATGCAAGGAGGTAGAGGCAGTGATGATCGATGAATTTAAATACCATCATTAGAGGTGAAGAAGAGAGTGCAGGCAGGGTGGAGTGGGTAAAGTTGAGTGTAAGGATAATTTGTGACTAAGGGATAGCAGCAAGAGTGAAAGGGAAGGTTTACAAGACAGTAGTGAGGCCACCTATGAAGTGTGTTTTGGAGACGGTGGGACTGAGAGAAAGACAGTAGGCAAGGCTGAGATGGTTTCAATATGTGCAGAGGAGGAATAGTGGATATATTGGACAAATTATATTGAATGTGGGGCTGCCAGGCAGGAGGAAATGAGTAAGACCTCAAAGAAAGTTTATAGATGTCGTGAAAGAGGACATGCAGAGAGCCGACGTGACAGAAAAGGATGCATGGGAAAGAATGAGATGGAAGCCCAGAATCTGCTGTGGTGACCCCTAAAGGAACAGAAGAAGAAGATATTTATTTCGTTTTTCTTTCAGAATTTTAAATTAAGGACTTCAAGGGATTCTTTTGTTTCTCTCTCAAGTATAATTTATACCATGAGTGCAGAAAATTGGACAAATAAGGACACATAAGGGCTCGTTGTGCACACTGAATGGCTACTCTGTGTTACATTGTTGATAACAGAAAAGGATCTTGATGGAGTGCTTACTAGAATGGCACCAGAACACAGGAAAAGCATTAAAAAACCTGCTAAATATCAGTCTTTAACCAGCAATATCTCTGCATAACATTGTGTCAAGTGATCCTGACAAACAGCCAGCACAACTCTAGACATACTGATGTGTTGGCTCTATAGATTATTTATATTATATTTATATAAATGATTGTGAAGTGGGAGTTCAGAAATCAGAAAGCAGACTAGAAGTCACGCATGGTGTGGGGAAGTAAATCAATGGTTATTTATGATGAACGATATGACTGGATGATCTATGGTAATGGGAGCCTTCAAAACTCATGAGAAACAGAACAACTGAAAACCAGAAAATGGTTACAGATACAGTAAAAAGACAGAGGTTTACTTTAACACACAAAAAACAATTAAGCAATGCTTGAACAAGCAGCGAAGCTGTATGAGATAATTAAACAATAATTTGCTTGGCAAATGATGGGTTAAACCCCTGCTCTGCACTGCTGAGCGCAGGGTTCTTGGCTGAGAAAAGAATTACAGCAACATATTTGTTCCACTGAACAACAGAAGGTCTTTTTGCCTCATGAGAGGATGTCGGGACACACAGTTATGTAATATCTTCATTGTCAAAATCAAATGAATGCATTTTTCATCTGTGAGGGACTTGTGGAATCAACAGTTTTTTGACAGCCAACATTAACTGACACACACAAGCTGTTTGGTTTGTAGGGGGGTTGCAAACACCAATTCGGTACTACGTGTCGTGGGTACTGTGGAAATAACCCCAATGAACACACAATAAGAAAAAGGTTGAGCAACTGTGCAACAAACTGACTGTGGCTTTATTATGAAAAAAGCAATAGGACATCCTTTAATACATACTAAGAAAGCAAAAGCTTCATTTACTATAAATGTTAGAAGAAAAGAAAAATTCTGCACATATCTGTGCACTGTGTATCCTAACTTTTTGCACGCTTTGCCCCAAAAATGCATCATATATTGTAGAAACTTAGGGATAAACAAAGAAATGCTCTTCGTTGAGCATTTGTTGCAACACTTACATGATATTTACCCAGCTCCTGAGTAGTTTACTGCTTTTGGGGAATAAATGGAGGACAGTGTCTGATGGTGATATCTTCCACTGGCATGACAAGCACATATTTGTGGGAACAATTTCATTTCATTTAGTTTGTTTTCACACCAGAACATGACAACCTGTAATTGGCTATGTAGATAACAAGCTGACAGATGATAATAGGTGTTCGTTCAAGTAGATATGTTAATCTTTATCACTTGGGCAATTATCTACCCACACTCTGTCTCACTGCCATGTTACTGATGAATATGTCATATCTACAATAGAAACAGCGCGCTTCATTGTAAAGGGCGAGAGCCACCTCTGTGGCTGGATTCATATTTGTGCTCATAAACACAAGCACATAGAAAACGTGTAACTGGGAACTGATGATTGAAGCCTATACCGTGCATGAAGCTTTGCATGTCACAGTATCATCCGCTTTGAACACAAAAGGTGTAATTTCAATCTAAAATATCAGCTTTTAGGCAGAAGTCATGCACATTGTGGGACGATTATTTATTTATAGTGAAGACAGAGGAATAGAAAAACTGTATAATGGCAAGTGCCAAATGAATCACACTTGATTAGTTTTATTTTACCCTGGTGTATTGGCCATTTATGTCACTTTTCAGGCTTTATGGGCCATGCTTACTTTAGACTGCGCTGTCAAGTGCTGATTTGGAAGTGGGGTAAAGTTAGCATGACTCTCAGGGCTACAACAGCCAAATTAACCGGATAAAAAAAAAAAGCCAGGGTAAATGAAATGGATTTAACCTTTAATGAATGTGCAATTAGCAAAATGGCTCAACGAGTCACCGGAAGTATAAATTCTGTTTAGATTTTACTCTTATGTCATTTAGCTATTACAAATCAATTTGAGAATTGATCAAAATCCGTGAACCGTGAAAGACATAAAAAATGCATTGACAGGGAGTATATATTGTATATATAATACATGTATAAGATATTAGACAACAGGTAAAAGCATACAGCCTAATATAGATTTTTTATAGTAATTTTGTTGGCTTTATAATGCAGCAAGAGCAGGTATTGCTTTATTTCAAGGAATACTTTTTGAGCTTTGAATCCCAAATAGTTCTTGTAAGCCCCACTGAGATAAATATTAACTCAAAAACCTAATCAAGTAATCCCATAGATTACTTGAAACTGCATATCCCATAGAGGGCTAAAATAAATTTAAAAGCTTGGTTTTACTACGTTTTACATCGTGTGCACAAGATAACTATATATACAGAATAAACACAATGCAATAAAAGACAAAGAAAATGCAGAAAATATATAATGAGACAAGAGGGAACAGCTGAGGTGAACAGGTGAACAGAATAAACCTAACAAGACAAGGGGAAGCGAAGCTGAACACAATACACACCGAAGAGGAGCCTAGGAAATAAACCAGGAAGTGAAGAAGCAGGGGCACAGAAACGCTGATTTGACACATAGGCAAAAGCAGGAATACAATATAATTAACTATAACTAATAACGGGATTCAGAAAACTGAGACTCTAAACTGTAGGCAAACTTAGAAACACAGCAGAAATTCCACGAAAACAGAGCCTCAGAGGAAAAAAAAAACAACAACACACAAACACTGGGCAAACGGCCCAGGACCATGACACTTTCTCTGCAAAGAATGAGGTCTACTGCACCTGCTACTTTGTGAAACATTGTTAAAACACAAACAGCATGTCTTTACTACACTAGTAAGGGAGACAAAAACCTGCAAATAATGTGCGTAATGATTGTGGTGACACTACACTGTGGTGAGTGCAGTTAGTGTTTTTATTTTTTTTATGTATCTCAATGTGCACTTGTCTCACAGCCAGGTGCACATAGGGACCTATTGATGTGCAGGTCGGGGTCACATTAGGAGAGTTAATCCATAAAAAATGCATTCTGCATTAATCAACCACCTGAACCCAACTGGCTACAACCATAACTGTGACATTTGTAATTATGTGATTCCATTTTATCCTGTTTTGTCTTCCCACTAATACACTTGTTTTTTGTATGTGTTTTTGTTTTTTTATGCTTATTAACATAATGAGTACATACACCATGAAATCTTACACAGTTGACTGAGTTTATTCAGGAAGGATTTTTTCACAGTACAAGGAGGGCCATTTTAAGTTACCCTGTGTGACCTCAAATTATGTATCACTGTAGCAGCTGAGTGCAGTGCCATCAGTAAAGGTTAATTTCTTCAGTCACACTACTTGCTCCATCCATCTGTAGTAAAACCTTTTTATCTGTACTCATGTCTTGCCTCATATACTTAAAATGTATGGACTGTTCAAAGGTGCATTGCCGCAGTAATGGTTTTTGAAATATATTTTTAAGATATTTATGGGCTATTTTATTTGTGACAGACGGATAGAAGTAGTAATAAGAACTGCTATGATGTATGGTTTGGAGATGGTTGCAATAATAAAAAGGCAGGAGGCCAAGCTGGAGGTGAGAGTTGAAGATGTTAAGGTTTTCACTGGGAGTGGCCAGGATGAACAAGTTTAGAAATTAGTTTATCAGAGGGACAGCTTAGGTTGAGCATTTTGGCGATAGAGGGGCAAGGGTGAGATGGTTTGGACATGTGCAGAGGAGGGATAGTGGATAATATTGGATAAAGGATGTTGAATATGGAGCTCCTAAGCAGGAGGAAAAAAGAAAGACCACAGAGAAATTCATGGATGCAGTGAATGAGGACATGCAGAGGGTTGGTGTGACACAAGAGGAAGTTACAGATAGGGTGAGATGAAGCCAGATGATTCACTGTGGTAACCCCTAAAGGGAGCAGCTGAAAGAAAAAGAAGAAGAAAGATTTTATGGGATTATTACCCCTAGTAATGTTATAGTAATAGACAACACATAGCAGTGCAACTTCAGCACCATGGACAGTACCGCAGAATCCAAGCAATGCAAACCAATAGTTGATAATATCTTTATAGCAAAGAAATGAAGAAATAAATAGCAAAGAAACCTCATAACTTCAAAAGTTTGATAGGCAAACAACTTATTTACTTACTAGAGTTTTGAAATGTTGAACTATAATTTCAGTGAAAGGACTCAATGTGTCACTGGCTTTATTTTCAGACACTGGTAATTTACACAGTCCATATGTGCACATGCTGAGGACAGGGTAGGCCATCGCTGTGTCTCCATGCACCTGACAGCTCAGTTGTGCTAATTCCTGTGATTTCACACATGTAAAATAAATGAAAAACTAACACTTGGTGACATAGGCAGTTTTAGAAGCATTACTGAAAAATATTAACTTTTTATTCCACAATTCTTTAATGCTGTTTCATATTGAATTGGATTTCTACAGCCAGCAATGATAATGTCATTAGTTAGCATGAGGCAGAAAGGACCCAGTATATTTGTGCTTAGTGGGGAAACACAAACCAGGCTAAGTGGATTCATGAGCGTCATGTGATGTGAAGTGAAATGATATGCTTGGGTAAGCTATTCATTATACATATAATGATTCCTCACATTAATTTATACAGTCTCCCTTCAATTCATCACCTCACATCATTGAATGTCTCTAAAAAGAGTATGTATGCTTGAGGTCCAGGACCCACATTGTGTGTATGTAACAGTTTTAAATGAGGTCCCTGCTCCCTCCGGTGCCAGTGCCAGTGTCTGTGGCAGGCACAGAGAGAGGAGAGGAGAAAGTTGATTAGTAATCACAGCTTAGCACTTGAAAGCAGAGTTTGTGCAGTTTGCTTGTTTGGTATGAATGCTGCTATGTCACTTTGTGACCTGACTTGTGCGAAACCACTGATTTATTTTTATTTTATTGTATTTTAAATTGTTGTAGATTTATCAAATATTGCAAACTGCACATGACCAAAATAGCTGGAGGATAGCTTATTTTGATGAAATTGTCCTGTCTTCTTTAGTATGAGTAGAAAGAAATGCTCTTTGTCTCTTAACAGTGTTTTGCAAATGAGTTATTTATCTGGGGAGTTTGAATCTATCCTTCTAGCAAAGCAGCAGGGGGAGTGCTCTTCATCTTCTAGGGGCGAAACACTAGATTATCTTGTGTGCATGAGCTAACCCAAAAATGAACCAAAATTAACCAAAATGTGTGCACAAATTAATCATGATAATCAAAGTGATTAGCTTATAGGTAAAGCTTATAATTGGGGCTTACAGTGACCCTGAACCCTCCCTTAGTTATGCTGGAATAGGCCTAGGCTGCTGGGGGCTTCCCATGATGCACTCAGTGTTCACTTTCCTCTATCACTCTCTGTGTGTTTATACACCACTCGACATTCAATCATTAGTTATTATTCATCTCTGGCTCTCTTCCACAGCATGTCTTTTGTCCTGTCTCCCTCCCCTCAACCCCCCAACCAGCTGCAGCCAGATGACTTCCCCTCCCTAAGCCTGGTTCTGCTGGAGGTTTCTTCCTGTTAAAAGGGATGTTTTCCTTCCCACTGTTGCCAAGTGCTTGCTCATAGGAGGTTGCTTTGATTGTTGGGGGTTTTTTTCTGCAATTTTTGTAGGGTCTTTACCTTACAATATAAAGCAACATGAGGTGACTGTTGTTGTGATTTGGCACTATATAAATAAAATTGATTTATTTGAAATCATCTCTTTCTTCCCACTTTTTATGATTTCAGTTCAATTCAACTGTATTTATGTAGCGATATATATCATATATAACATTTTACACACATGTAAAATATGATAATGTGTCAAAATAAATAAATAAATAGATAAACAAAAGCCAAGTAAAAAAAGTCGCATCAGCTGTAAATTACACCTCCATCAAGCCACCTAATACTCCTCATATGGAATTTGCCTGTCTTTTTTTTTTTTTTTTTTTTAATCTTTAAAGTCTTTTGTCCATTTGGAGAAAATATGTTTCCCTTGAAACACAACTGAAAATGTCATTTTGTCTAAAGAAAAAGACATACAACTAAATGACATTTTCATGACATTTTCATGGACAGTCTTGACTATGCACCCTGTTCAGCTTCTGCCAACATTGATGCAGTTCATAAATACAGCAAACTAAAATGTTGTCTCTGAATGTAATCCAGCCCTCAACTGGGCATGCCAACACAGTGTAAAAGCAATTTATTTCTATAGGAACATAATTTCTAACATGCAGAAATTCACAAGAAGCATCTGCTGTTGACACACCATGCCTCTCACTGATTAGTTAATGTGCTTTTTTATTATTTTTTTTACCAACTGCTCTCTAGAAATAGTAAATGGATTGCTTCTGGTTTGTGTCTTTCACTCATTCACTCACAATCCAATGCTGATGTCGGAGTTGACATTCAATTCAATACCCTCCCACATTTGGAGAAACATGGTTCAGTGTCTTATTCACAAACCCATCAACATGTGAACGGGAGGCGCTGGGGATTAAACGGCTAATCCTTCAGTCAGTGGACAATCCACTCTACTACCTGAATCACAGTCCTGCTAGAATGACTTCAAAGGTATAACATAGATTGCCTAATGATATAAAAATGAACCCTGGGGTAATGCTGAAGGCTTAAAAATCGATTTACCAGTGGAAAGTGAATTATGTCATAAACTTTCCTTTTATGTATGGAAAGATTCCTTTTAAAATTGGTAGTAGAAGATGAGAGGAGAAGACTGTGTTTATTGTTGTTGGGAAAATCTTACAACAACCTGAATCCAGAAAGCTCTGTGATCCTTCCAAGTGGCGCCCTGGCTTCTATGGAGGCAGGTCAATTAAAAACACACAGTGAATAGATTAAAGTAAACTCTGGATTCTGATGAAGGAAGAAGTTCTCAGTACAGGGAATTTGGAGGGAAGTAAGATATATTTTATTTGGACTTATTTTGACCTCTTCTTCCTAAAAAAGAAAGAATATGCAATATTGAAATACAGAGTTTACATTATAAGACAATTATAGCAACACAGCAGAGCGCCAACAGTGTTAGAAAGCAGAAGACCCCCTGAATCTAGATGGTGGTGGCTAAGATGAAGCACATGGATGGAGGATGAGGCTCACAGTGATCAGGATTAGGCAGAGATGGAGAGAAGGAGGGTCATACAAACGAGAGTTTGAAAGACAGAAGGACAAGAGATTTAAAGCACACAGAGTAGAGGCTGATTGGCTTGCAAAAGGCAGGAGAGAAAATGATTGGTTCAGAGTGATGATGACAGAACTGAGTATGACAGTGTGGGAAAGAGGAAGTGATGAAAAGAACAGACTAAAGCCCAAATGCCCAGGAATGCAGGCAGATGAATGCTTACAAACTTTCTTTATTTAACTTATACATGAGCTTAATTTGTTTCTAAGATAAATACACACACACACACACACACACACACACACACACACACACACACACACACACACACACACACACACACACAC
>JAVDPK010003079.1:13402-24069 GCA_034780415.1 Cichlasoma orientale | reverse complement strand
ACACACACACACACACACACACACACACACACACACACACACACACACACACACACACACACACACACAAACAAAAAAACAAGAATGGTCTCTCCCTGTGTAAGTCAAATGGAAAATAGTTTTAAAGGAAAACATTATCATCATTCACTCAGTATCACATTTAAAGTTTGAAAGAGATCAGTGCCACTATAAACAAAACAATTTCCTCCTTTGATTCTAATGCTCTTCATTCAGTATGAAATCACTGCTGGTTATTAGGGTTGTGACAGACCAAATGAAAACCACTTTGTGTTGTCTGATGGCTTAAAACTTGAAATGCAGCCAGAGGAATCAAATATTTGATGGAATTGCTCAAAAAGGTCCCAGGAGCAGATTCCAAAGTGGCTTTGTTTACTTATTGCACGTAACAACATATAATGAGCATAGCCTAAATAGTTTGCATGTGAAAATATATAAGTAATAACTAGTCTATGAATAATAAGTTCATATATTTATCAGTATAAAAATTATTTGTGTTTTGATTGTTTTTATATTTGCTGGCTATATTGATTTTATGATCTTACAACTATTTTCTGTATGCTGTCTCATGCCTATTGAAAATTTATTTGTTTTTTTCTTTTTCTCTCAGTAGTTCTTGTTATTGCAGTGTCGCTCAATCCACCACTTTGGTTCATATGGAAATACCTGCAGAGCTTTTAATTGGGCTGCCATAAAATTTTAACACTCATTGTTTACAGGTCACCGCCATCAACGTCTGTTTGCTTGTTTGTTTACTTTTTAGGCTGATTGCTTTGAAATCTGATGATGTTAACATTTAACTTAAACGGCAGCCTCATTGAGACGCATGGCTGTCGTTTTTCTAATACTGTTTGAGTGGAAATATTTAAAATATCAATACCAGATTTGTGCAAGACTTAATGTTTTGTAGCATTGCTTTGATGATCAGAAAATAGGATGATGCATTTTCTGAACAGGTATGCTGTTATGGATGTTAGCTCTTATATTTTATTAGGACACATGGCATGAACAGATCAACAGCAGCATCTCAGGTGCTCCATGTCTGCATAAGCAGGAGACGATCTACAAAGCAACTTTCTGCACCTGAAAGGCATATTTTGTGCACGTATGGACTTGCAAGTACAAATAAAATGTGTGTCTTTGTGCTGTCTGTGCAGCCAGTTAGACTGATTATGATCGCAGTGCATCTGTTCCATTAATAACTGAAAAACACGGCTGAAGCACTCAGACAGACACTATCTAACACAATTTATTATTTTCTGTTTATTGCTAATCGGCATCACTGCTTACATTTTTATTACCTTACTTTACTTTAATACAAGATAATTTGCCTGTGTCACTTGTATTTTTTTCTGTTAGTTAAATGAATATTTATACCAACCTTTACCCCCACCTCCACCTCCACCTCCACACACACACACATACATATACATTTACAGGGACCAAGAGACAACCATCTCAGTCTTAATTGAAAGATGTAATCTTGGAAATGGAAGCCATGAAACATTAACAGAAAGAGAGAGAGAGAGAGAGAGAGGGAGAGAGAGTTTATGTGTATATACTCTATATCTAATCCTCAAGAGTCACTCAGAGACACTTCTGTCACAAGAGAAAAAAAAGAATTCCCCTCAGCTTGTTTTCATCTTCTTCATCCTTTTTTAAAATTCTAACTCTTGACATTCTCTTTTTTTCCACATCCTTGTTTTGCATTTGACTTTCTTTCTTAGTCTGCTTCTGTGCTCCTCCCCTTATCCTTCCCTAAATCTGACTCTCAGGTGCCCTTCCTACAGTATCCTGCCATTCTCCACCACACACACATCCTCCACTTCTCTCATCTCCTCTTCTCCTGCCAGCTTCTTTCCATTTCTCTTGATGTCCCCTCTTTGCTGATATCTGTTCCCATATCTCACTTCCATTGAGCCCCCATCATCTCTCACACACATCCACTCAATCACTCTAATTTCTGGCCCTTTCATACCTTCTCTAGATAGGTACAATGTCTCACAGCCCCTGCTCATGTTTTTATTTTTTAAATAAATTTCATGTTTATTCTTTTTATGCCCATGCCTTCCATTAGAAACATATGTCACTCCAAACAAAGCTTTCTAAGACCCGAACAACTCACTGGTGGTTCTGTGTGTTGTTGAAAGTGTGCTTTGTTACAGCAAAGTGTTCTACACCTATCAGCCATCTCATCTGTAAAAACAACTTTTATCCTCATCTTTTTGCAGAGTTACTTTAAATTGAAATCATATTCGTATGCCACACATTAATATGTTGTGGTAATGAATATGCGTATGACTTCATAAGAACCTGGAATACCATTGTCCTGCATATGTATGTATATGATGATGAAGTCATGTGACTCTATGCAGTCACACCCTGATTCAGTAACTTGTAAATCCACCTTTATCAGCAGTAGTTTGAATTAATCATTTTCATATGACTTAATCAGTTTCTAACATTGTTGTGGAGGAATTTTGGCCCACTTTTCTTTACAACATTCCTTCAGTTGATTCATTTATACACAACTCTCTTAAGGTACTGTCACAGCATTTCAGCTGGGTTGAGCTCTGTAATTTGACTGGGACATTGCAACACCTGTTTGCTTCAGCTGTCAGACAGATGGCCTCACATTTGACTCCAGAAATCTTTGGTATACAGATGAGTTTATGGTCAACTCAGTGACTGCAAGGTGTCCAGGTCCTGTGGCTGCAAAACAATCCCAGATCATCACCCCTCCACCACCGTGTTTGACAGTTGGTGTGGGGTTTTCATCCTAATATGCTGTGTTTGGTTTTTGCCAAACATGGAGCTGTTCATTATGGCCAAACATGTCCATTTTGTTCTCATCTGCCCAAAGGCTATTGTTCCAGAAGTCTTGTGGTTTGTTGAGATGCAGCTTTGCAATCCTAAGCTGTGCTGCTATGTTCCTTTTAGAAAGAAAAGGCTTTACCTGGCAACTCTTCTAAACAAGTCATATTTGTTCATTCTTTCTAATTTTACTCTCATGAACTTTAACATTTAACATGCTCACTGAGGTCTGAAGAGTCTGTAGCTCCTTGGTTTTTGCAGTTTTCTGAGCAGTGCAGGGTCTGACCTTGGGGTGATTTTGCTGGGATGTCCACTTCTGGGAAGACTTGTGATCGATAAGTCATTAGCCAATGAGTGAGCGGAAAATGCTATGGCTAAGGCTCCTATTTGAATTGTGATATGATAAAAATTTACAGAATAGATTTAATTTTTTATTCCACATTACCTAATATGAGTGACTAAGACAATGAACCAGTGTTTAGAGAGGTTAAGAAAGAAAACCTTCTCCCCATAGCATTCTATAGAACTGGAAGTCTTTTTGCAGCCTCAGCTATTAGCATCTGGAGGCCTTAACACAAAAGGTTTAAGGCTCTTCCACATTGGCTTCATTTGTCAGAAGCAACATCCATCTTTTTTACTGTCTATAGATTGGACTCTTCGAATAAATTGGAGTCTGCATTTACGACAGTTGATTTCTACCTATATCCTTTTTAAACCTTAGAAATGAAGGATGCAGACAAAACAAGAAAAAAAAAACAAGTAGTTGGATGGAAAGAAACAGAAATGAATGGGCTTAAATGACAGAACTAATTATACTCAGTTACACTGATTTGCAAGTTGGCAGTCAAAGTAAAATAAATAAAGATCAGTATGAAGAATGGTAAACTGACGCTCTGTAGACCTTGGTTTTGCCTACATTCTGAAAGAGTTATATGCTATATTTCTGTAAACTGAGCTAAAGGGTCCTTGTGGTATGTTACTTGTGTCAAATAGAACCTTATTGTGCTTAAAACAGCCTTAGCTTGACAATAGCTTGGAAACACAGGCTGCTAGAATAACCCTTTGGCATAATAACATTTTTGTTTTTAGCTAGCTACAGCCCTTTTATTTGCCTTTATGTCTTTGCATATTTTTTTTATTGATTCCTCTTTTTTTTCTTTTTGTAGTAGACAAAAGTCTGTGTAGTAGACACATTGAGGTTTGTCTCTGTAGAAGACTTTTCTGTCATAGTTAAAATATTAAACACACTTTAAGGAGTATCTGGTAAAGCTATGATTAAAAGTATGTCCCCTACCTGTTTAACACAGGAGTTGCTTGTTTCTTGCTCCCAAAGTTCAGTGATTTCATTGTCTCATTTATTCCAGCCTACTTCATTAGTGGACTTTATAGTTCTTACTACAAAGTTTGCCAAATTTTTCTCTCTTGTTCCCAAATTACTGTCTAGAGCCACAGCAATAAATGCAAATTTTAAGTTTCTATGGGGTTACATTTTATGGGAGGATGGTCAACACAATATTGTTGTACAGTACTGTGCAAGTTTTGAGCCACCCCTCATTTTTTTTTTTTATTATATTTTGCCTCCACGGAGCCCAATGTCCTGTAACTGAGCAATAGTTCTCCAGGTTTTCTATACTGTAGGTCTTTCAATATTTTCTTTGGACATGGTTCACATATTTTCAGTCTAGTTCTTGTACCTCACCATTTTCAGAGCAATTTTTTTGCTTGTTTGTTAAGCCACTCAACACTGACCTATGAATCATTCAAGCATAAAAAAAACTCAAATCCTCAAAGAATGAACCAGTGTTCTTTGTATACAAAGAAGACCACTTAGCAAAGCACCTATTTTAAATTGTTGTATCTTTAGGTATTTTGTTACTAGAAGCCTGTTGTAAAATACCCCCCCTCCCCAATTTCTTTAGTTATATCCACAAAATATATCAAAGATAACCCAGTTTGACAGGCATAAAATTGTATTTTTGCTCCAACAAGGTGATTCCCAAAGAGCTATTAGTTGAAAACCTAGCATATGTTAGCATGCTGTGCATGCGTGTGTCCTTAAAAATTTGAGGGAACTGGACAAGTGGAGGACAAAAGGAAAAAATGGTGGGCCTAAAAAAAAAACTATCTACAGGAGATGAACAGTATCTGAAAGTAGACCTGACACAGCTAGCTTGTGGGGCCCGAGTTGAACCCGTTTTTCGGCTGAGCACCGAGTGCGTTCAAATACTGGCACCGGCACTGGCACCGGCACTGGCACCCAGCCGGTGGAGAAAGGGCCTTAAAGAAATTATAAGAAAGCTTGCTTAAGAGAGTTCAAGCTGTGTTGAAAAATAAAGATGGTCACACCAAATACTGACTTTCAAGCTCATTGGAATTATACAATCTGATTTTGCCTTACATATTGCATTTCCATGCATATTTGCATGTTTCAAAAAATGGCTTCACCTATTTCCCATTTTTCTCTTAAAATTATTGAAATAATGTTTGTGAACCGAACTGGGTGGTATTTTCTTTCTCTGTAATTGGCATAGGTTGGTAAAACTAAACTAATCTTACAATGACTGAAAAGTTTCACTTTATGGAAAATCTGCCTGCTAAGTAAGTTTGAGGGTGAGTCGATGAGTTAGCTAATCTCTCAAGGTTTTCTAAATTAAAAAGTCAGTGTGTGAGAAGAACGAGATATTTTTTCAATATGCATTCACATTGAAGCTCACTTCACTTAGGCTCACACAGGGCCTCTTACACTCTCCAAAATACACATGAAAACCCCCAATAATCAGACAAACACACTAGGTTTATGACAACTTCCCTATGACAGCTGGGATAAGCAGCTAAATGCATGATTTCCCATTACTTTCTGCTAGAGAAGAAAATTCACTGTAAAATTGGAAGAGCTCAATACTCCTTTCCTATTTACAGACCTTTTAATCTATCCATTCCATGGAGTTGACAGACCTGTCACTGTGACATGGTTTCTCTGTTAAAAGAGGGCAGTCCAATAGATCCAGTAAGTGGCACGGGAGGACTATGCACTGGAGACAAAGAGCTTATGCTGGTTTCTAAAGCTTGAGGGATAAAATCAAATTAATTAGATAGGAGGCCGGAAAACGGTATAACTGTAGTCACTACTGTTGAAGGCATAAAACATCGAAGGTGCAGTGCTTCCCACTGTTTGTTCAACATTACACGATGCGATGGAGAACTCAGATGAGCTGCAATAAGCTCCTTAACTAACCAGTGAGAAAGCAATGGAGAATCAGTGATTCAGTGTAAAAGTGAGGAAGAAAGCAGAGAAAGAGTCATACAACAAACTCATCAGGAGAGAGAACTCAGATCAGAAGCTGTTTACACTCCTGCTGCAAACAAGCAAAGATTAAGCTCTTTAACCAGCCTCGCAGGCCTCTTTGAAACAGACATCAGGGCTTTGTTCAGTGAGAGCCGCGACACAATAGCTACAAATTCGCTGCATGGCCACACACCCCAAGAATGACAGAAAACTGCTGCACCTGCCTCCACGGGGAGCGCCTTTATTCAGACTTGGCACTGCTTCTGCAACAGTGGGAGCTTTTTTTTCCTGTTTTTATATTTTTATATCACAGCATCAGGGAAACAGTTGTGAGCCTGATGCAAGAGCAGTCAATCATAAGATCTGCCCTCACCACTGTCATGCTGGGTCGTTCCAGCTGGGCTTATCGACTCTTTCAGGGACAGACAGAGAAAGGACCTGTGAGTACAGTACCACTTTTTTTTTTTTTTTTTTTTTTTTACAGAGAACTCACTTTAATATCTGCTTAATTCCCAGATCTGACTACTAAATTAGTTATTTAGTAAAATTTAATTGGACAGTGTATCAGCAGCACAGTGGCGCACTGTTGCCTCACAGCAAGAAGGTCCTTGGTTTGAATCCACCATTTGGTTGGGGCCTTTCTGTACGGTATGTTTCTGTGTGTTTGCATGTTCTCCCCTCCCTCTCTGAGTATTCTGGCTTCCTCCCACAGTGCAAAGACATGCAGTTAGTGGGGTTGGGTTAACTGACAATTCTAAATTACCCATAGGTGTGAATGTGAGTGCGACTGGTTGTCTGTCTCTCTGTGCTAGCCCTGCAATAAACTGGCGACCTGCCCAGTGGCAGCAGGGATGGGCTTGAATGTCCTTCAAGAAGCCTGGAGAATTATTCCTGAAGACTACTTAAAGAAATGGCAAGAAAGCGACATGAGCGGTCAGGTTGTGTTGAAGAATCAACATACCAAATACTGACTTTCATTGTACAGCTGCTGTTTTTGCCCTTTAGATTGCATTCCTGTACCTGTTTGCACGTTTCAATGTTTCATTTGCTACAGCATGTATTCATTTCATTGTGTGAAGCTGCAAAAGTCCTCAAATAAAGAAAATTATATGGAACAGAAATGTATTAAAGGTGTATATACAAAGACAAAGTAACAAAAAAGTATAAGGAAATAAGATGTTTGGAATGATGAGAAAGGAGAGGATATAAGGGTAGGAGGAAGAAGGAAAGAGCACAAAGAATAATGGACACATGGAGTGGGGAGTAAGGTGCGAACACAGATGATAGCAGATGAAGAAGCAAGAGATTCAAAAGAAATGATTTTAAGGAAGAGAGAGACAGCAAAAATGTAACTTGGGAAATGCAATAAAAGTCTACAAAAGAGTAACAGAGAATTTAATTGGGAGGATTCCTTAGAGGGTCAGAAAGAGAAAGCGAATTTGAGAAAATTTGCAGCGTGTGATTGAGGGAGGAGAAAAGATTCAACATTTAAAATGAGAAGAAGCAAATCACAATGAGCAGAACAAGAGTTATTAAGTAATGGTGGTGCTGAGTGAGAGTGAGTTGATTCAGCAAGAGAAAGAGACAGTTGAGAGGATGGTCCAGACGGCGGGGTGGGGAAGAAATGAGAGCAAAAGTGTGATTCAGAAAGCGGCAGGGAGAGGGTGGGGGTGCAGTGGCCATAGACAAGCTCAGAAAGGGGGGTCTTCTTCCGTTCAGCTGTGTGTCTTGGCCGGCTGTGAAAAGCCGCTCTCTTCCTGTCAGCACAGGAAGCCCACAGGGCGCCATTGTGCCAGACTCAGAGAGAGAGAGATGGGGACAGAGAGATCAACAGACAGCGGTTTGAATAATTTAGCAAATTTATTGATAAATTTAAATTTTGGGAGGTTGTGTGTTAGTTGGTATTCAAGTCACACTGTTTTGTTATATATTTTCCCTTATTAGATTTTGCTGCTGCATATCTAGATGGCCAATACCAGGCAAGTCTCATTAAGACTAATAAGAGACTGATTTGTGTTTGTTGGACTGATTCACAGTCCCAATCGCCACAAAGACAGAATGAGGCTGCCTTCAAGCATGACAGTCACACTCAGTCATACTGTGGCTTAAACCCTTCAGCCCCCTCCCCCGCCCATATTGACTAATACATTTAATTATTGGGAAATTTTACCCAGGGTCTCTGTTTCACAGACATTCTATTGTCTTCTTTGGTCACATTCGCCTTAATGTCACTCAGAGATTAGTTGGCAAGAGTATGCAGTGGTGACTGGTTCTCCTCAAGGGAGATAGCTCTTTCAAGCTCTTTCAGCGAAATGAGAATATCTTTCATTTAATTTCACTTGTTTCTGTAAGTAATTGAGCAACTCACACACTCATAAGAAGTGTCTCAAATAGCAGTGTACAGCTGTGTGTTCACTGGAACAAAAATGTGAATCATCTTGCCTTACTCATTCAAACACTTGCATTAATTGACACAAATTGCACATCATAAGATTACAGTACATGACAAGACTCTTCCGCCTGTTTATTGGTTTTTCCCATATTAATTTTTAACCAGACCTACTATTGTGACTATGATTTATTTTCCATCCATCTATCTTCTACTACTTATCCAAGTCCAGGTCGCAGGAGCAACTGTCATAGCAGAAAAACCCAGACCTCCCTCTTCCTGACCATCACATCTAGCTTTTCTGGGGGGACTCCAAGGCGTTCCCAGGCCAGCCAAGAGATATAAGGTCTCCAGCATGACTTAGGTCTGCCTAGAATCCTTTTCCGATGGGACATGTCAGGGAATACCTTACCTGGGAGGCATCCGGGAGACATCCTAGTCAGATGCCCGAACCAACTCAACTGGTTCCTTTCGTTGTGGAGAAGTAGCAGATTTACTCTGGCTGAACTCCTTATCTTATCTCTAAGGGAGCTTCTAGCCAACCTTCGGAGGAAGCTCATCGCTGCTGCATGTATCTGCAGTAATCTCTGGAACTTGAAAAAAATGAAAGGACTTCTTTAAGTTTCTTGGAGACGTTTAACCTCTCATCCAAAAGGCTTCTTCAGTTCTAAAATCAAAAGGTGGTGAGACCCAGGTATTTAAATCCCAGTGGGCATTGTCCCCTTCAACATTGAAGTTTCCAGGAAGCCCGCACACACAGACCAGTACCTACTCTATGACTCCCACCACCCACTGGAACACAAACTTGATCAGGACTGGCAGAAAATGTTCCCTCCAAGGCAGAAGGGAAATATATGGAAGCTTGTTTCCACCACTAAAAAAATAAAAATAAAAAATCACCATTCATAACTCAAAATTTCGCATTAATAGCTCAAGATTTTGACATAGTGCTGCCAATCAGAAAGCTCCGTGATGGTATGTCATTTCCTTGTTAATCGGAAGCAGGAGGCTGAAGGCATCAGCTGTCCAACAGATCACCATGAAAACAATGACTACTTAAATAAGCTTCCATAGACAAAAAAAGAACACACACGTAAAGAAAGACCTCAAAACATGTGGTCACGTCAACTGGGTTTTCATCAAATCAGCTAAGATGCACAGGAAAGAAGGTCAGACACCAACTAGTGAAAATGAGAATGACAAGCGGAACAAAATTGTCATCCCTTATGTGGCAGGCTTGTCAGAGAAACTATGAAGAATTTTCTCCATGCATGACTACAAGTATACTTCAAACCTAGTCACACTCTAAGGCAAGAACTGGTCCAAGGACAAAACTCCCAAACACAAATAAGCAACACAGTGTATGCTGTCCAGTGCAGTGAAGAGAGCTCAGACCTCTTCATTGGAGAAAAACACCTGCACAAATGCATGGCACAACATAAAAGAACAACTTCGACAGGACAAGACTCAGCTGTACATATGCACCTAAAACAGAAAGGGCACTGTTTTGAGCATGCCAAGGTTTACATTTTGGACCGGGAAGATAGATGGTTTGGAAGAGGAGTAAAAGAGTCCATTTATGTCCACTGTGAATGACCATCACTGAACAAAGCAGATGGAATAAGAGGAATACCAACTTTCCTCCATCTACAATGCAGTCCTGAGCTCCCTCCCCAGGTGCCTCAACCCCCATTTACACTTTTCTTCAGGTGACCTCAACCAATGTAGGACTTGGCCCCATTCTATCAAGTGATCAAAGTCCCGCATTGGTTTTACCCAAAACCACTGATTGTGGTGACCCACGCCTTCTTTCACACCTTGGCTCATGTGATTATGCACATGATACGAACAATAGTGGGTCACAACCACCTCCAGGAGGCAGCACCCACTGGGGTTTAAATACTTGGGTCTCTCTACCTTTGGGTTTTAGAACTGAAGAAGCGTTTCGGCTGAGAGGTGAAGTGTCTTCAAGAAACTTAGAGAAGTCGCCTTTTTTCGAGCTCCGGAGACGATGTGCCAGGACTAGTTCAACAAATGCACTTTTGCAAATACATCTTAGAAGACTTTACTGTTGCAAAAAGTTTTTTTTATTAGATAGATGGATACTTTATTGATCCCGCAAGGGAAATTATTGTGTAACAGCAACAGGAAAATACAATC
>JAVDPK010003079.1:0-13302 GCA_034780415.1 Cichlasoma orientale | reverse complement strand
GTGAGATGGGTTGTTCATAATGGAGAGCAGTTTGTTCAGTGACCTCCTGACCCTCACTGACTCAAACATCTCCAAATCCTGCCCAATGATGGTTCCAGCTTTGCGAGTTTGTTGATCAACATATGTGTGGTGAATAGATGCCTTGCTAAAAATATTCTGGTCAAGCTTTGGGCCAAATGTTAAAATTTGCAATGCACTTGAATTATTTTGCTCATCAATAAATTATGCAGTATAAAGCCTTTATTGTGAATTCCTTTATTTTAATGATTTAGTTCATATCGAGTCCATATTTAGAGTTAAGTCTCAAGAAATAATATTAGTAGGGGTTTTCGGCCCAGTGGCATCTCAAAATTTTCAAGTCTGGCCCAGAAGAAAAAGTAATTGAATAGGCCTGCTATATGCAGTTATGTTTCCAGCAAATATGGGATTGAACTGTTTGAGCATCATTTGTGAAAGAGACACTCTTGACCATTCATCCCTTGGAAATCTGTCTAATCCATTTTCACAATCTTTAGATTGATTCACTGGACAGTGTGCATGTATTCAATTTCACACTTTTATTGTAATGGTTTGTACCTTTAAGTTGTGTAAGTGTAATGGTTAACTGCTAAATTGTGGCTTTATGAGGATTACCACTACTGTTATTTTTGCACCAGTAGCATATTGACTTTAGACACCACTGGGTACCTAACACTGGAAGGTTTGGATAATACAGACCATAGCAGATGTGGCTTAACACTGTGTAGCACTGTTTGTTTATTTGTGAGATCTGTCTACAGAAATGTATTTTTAAATCTTTGTATTTATGTCTTAACACTAATTTTGTAATTCAGATTAAAGAACTCAAAGACAATCTGTGTCCTGGGTTGGTTGATTTCACCAGGCAGCGTGTATGTCTTCCATGAACTAATTAGTTTCATATACTGTATGTTGCAGCAGTAGCATGACTATGAAAATTAGAGTAATTGATAGCTATGAGTTTGAGGTAAAAGAGCCAGAGAAAAAGCTGAAGAATTGGGAAAATTTATGCAAGACATGTTTACAAGAGCCATTGAGCTGTAAGTAACCATAAAAAGGAATGATGGTGAGCAAAGAGGGAGGATAAGATGTAAAAGAGGTTAAAAAAAAACATGAATTAAATATGTTTTAAAAAACACTCAAAAGTGGGGCAGGGAGAGCAAGAGATTCCTATATCCCTTTTTGGCCTTTCAAGACCTTCACTCCTGCTGCAATTTTGTTTTCCTTTCTTCAAATTTCGCCATGTCTTTTATTCTGTTACTGTCTTCTATATCTTTTTGTAGTCTCTGTGTCTGATCATCTTTGTCTTCTCTCGCACCATTCTTTTGTCAATTTTTCATATTCCTCCTTCAATTATCATTCACTTTTTACTTACCAATAAATCAATTTTAACAGTTTTCTCAATAATCTTTCTCTTCGACCCTTGTCTGGGTCCAGCAGAAAGTCTGGGCGGACTCTATCCCACTCCTCTGAGTTGACTGATTTGTTCAACATAGTGACATGAAATTTCTCAATTGAAAAAGCAACGAGTTCTGATGGAGGACTAATGATTAGCCATTCAGTATTATGGATGGAACCATTGTCAAACAAGCTGTGTGTTAGAACCAATAAGCAGTAATAACTACCGAAGGAAAAAATGAGGTATGACAGCATATATAACAGCAAGGGGAAATGTATGCACGAGCACATACTCTCAACTAGTGCAATGGGGCATTACTTATGCACTCTGAACTGCTGACAGGGCAAGTGCTACTTACTTCCCTACTAGCAGATAATTATTGAGATAGGTCATACAGATTCCTTTACATAGTGAGATAATTTCTGAGTCCGTCAGTCCAGTCTTGAAACCCCCATACAAAAAACCCAACATATATCATTTAATATCAGTATTCTTATCTGGAAGTAATTGTCTTTGTTCGTATTTGTTTCTTCTGTCACTTTTCTTTTCTCTTTCACTTGCACTCTTCTTTCATATTTTGCTTTAATTGATCCTCTGAACCCACCAACTCCCTGGTCTCCTTTTCTCTCTCCTCCTTTTACTCTTTTATCCCTGCTCCCTACCCTTTTTTGTTCTCCTTATTCCATCTTGTTCTTTGTTTTTGTCCTTAGCTCTCTTGTTTCCCCTTTTAAGCCATCCTTTCCTTTCATGTTTTATTTCCCTATTCCCCCTCTCTCATCTCATATTATGTCTTGTCTGACCAATTCTGATTTCTCCTCCTACTTTCTCCTCTCATTTCTACCATTCATTCCTCTTCTGCCCTTGCTTCTTCCTCTTCCACTCAACCAAGATCCCTGCCTATTTTTTTACTTGGTCTGTAAGGATCTCTCTTCTGCTTTCTATCATGAGACATCACTACTATTACTCCACCCCAAAGAAATGTACTGTAAGCGCTGAAAAAAAATGGTCCGGGGGGGCAATAAAAGTAGGTATCAGATAATTTTCATCCCTTTGTGCAAGTAATATCTTTTATGCTGTGGACTAATGCAGCCATCTTCAATGAGACTGGGTTGGCACAGATGAGATGTAAGGCTATTTACTCTAGTGGAGTTTTTTGTAATTCCAAACCACATAAACCACAACTTTGTGTATTATACATGGACGCTAATGTTGGAACAAAACACCTCAGGCAAACTTCCGATTGTCCAACTCTAATTCTAACTAGCTGCTAGCTACTTCAGGCCCAGGCCCTGCTGTGTATTTAAGTGTTACACCACAAAAGTGTCAGCACGGGGCATGCTCTGTTCTGCTTCTTCTTCTTTTTTTTCTTTTTTCCTTTCACTTGATGTAATGGCTCCCATCTGTAGCTATTTTCTGGTGCTCAGATTTGTTCACAGCGGGAGAAGGCCAAGCTGACCCACACAAAGCCTGACAGCTTCCACCCTCTAACAAAATGTGTTGACATCACATTAATTGGCTCAAGTGATATTACGCAGGTTACAGCAGACAGAACACGTCATTTTCAAGTTAATATGAACTTTAAGTAGTTTTGTAAGATCTTGTGTAATTTATGAGTCACTGCAATGCTTTTGACATAAGTATTTTTTTGTTTGTATTTTGCACACTGCCATTTTTTTTAGCTGCAAATATCTGTTATTTACAACTGATACAAAAAGCAGCATCCCTGTAAGAATATATATTCTGATGAGAAGATATTCTTAGACACTGTGTGAGTGTCACTCTCCAGGAAGCTGGAGTACCTGGAGAGAACCCACACAGACAGGGAGAACATGCAAACTCCACACAACAAGGCCCCAGACTGGATTCAAATCCAGGACCTTCTTAGTGTGAGGGGACAGTGCTAACCACCGTGCCACTCACATCAGAAATCCAGTATCTCAGCTTATTAGAATATAAATTTTTTAGTTTGAGTAAATTACTATTCAAACACTATAAATACCATCATCATAAAGACTGCTGAGTGGTGTGCCAAAGCATATTATGGAAAGTTGCCTGGAAGGAAAAAGTGTGGTAGGTAAAGTTTCACAATCAACAAGGATGGCCGCAGCCTTGAGGACTGTCAAGAAAATCGATTCAAGAACTTGAGAGAGCTTCACAAGAAGTGGGCTGGGGCTGGTGTCAGTGCATCAAGAGCCACTAAACACAGACATCTTCAGGAAAGGAGCTACAACTGTTGTATTTCTAATATCAAGCCAGAGACGTCAGAAACGTCTTTCATGCGCTAAAGAGAAAAAAACTAGACTGCTGCTCAGTGGTCCAAAGTCCTCTTTTCAGATGGTGCATTTCATTTGAAAATCAAGGTCCTAGAGTCTGGAGACAAATGGAGAGGCACAGAATTCATGGTCTTTGTCATGGCCCTGTACTGGTCAGGGGCTTGTTTACTAACATTTCTCTTCAGGTTAAAGATGGATTGGACTTACCTGGGTTTCACCTGCAGGTGGACGCAACTGTTTGTTGTGATTTGGCACTGTATAAATAAAGTTACCCATGTTTCAAACTGTCTCTGGAACTTGAAAAAAGGGCGACTGGACATCTTTAACTATCTTGAAGACATGTCACCTCTCATCTGAAAGGCTTCAGTTCTCAAACCAAAAGGTGGAGAGACCCAGTTATTTAAACCCCAGTAGGTGTAGTCCCCTGGAGGCAGTTGTGCCAAGGTGTGTAAGGAGGCGTGGGTCATTGCAATCAGTGGTTTCGGGTGAAACCAATTTGGGACTTCGCTCCATTCTATCAAGTCAACCTATTGAGGTCACCTGAACAAAGGTGTGAATGGGGGTTGAGGCGCTTGGAGAGGGAGCTCAGGACAGCATCCACCTACTCGTGTTTCAAGCTCAACAGCCAGTTTGCCCTCCAGCAGTCTCAACTATCCATGGATGCAGTTACTCTCCCCAGAGCAGTCTCCCTGGATTCTCCAAGTAAGAACTCATTTCAGTCCCAAATATCAGTTACCAGCTTTAAACTGCGCCAGGACTAATCTCCTTCTCCTCTCTCCCAGAGTTGCCCTCATTTGTTTCAAGTTTCTCCAGTTAATCCAGAATCCTTGCTAATAAATCACACAAACTGCACGCTGTTGCCTTTTGGGTTTTGCTTTAGACTCCATCATTTAGTTTCACCTTTAAAGGTCATGACAGTCTTTGAAGTCCAGAGTGAAGTTTCTGCCTTCTACATCTGCTGATGTTGGTGCCATTTGGTCCACTGTGTTTTATAAAGTCCAAAGCCCACAGAGCTGTCCACCAGGAGAGTTTAAAACACTTCATGATTCCATCTGCTGATGAGCTTCATGGAGATGTTTATTTCTTTTTCCAGGAAGACTTGGCACCTGCACACAGTGCCAAAACTTCTACCAAATGATTTGATGATAATTATTACCGCTTGATTGGATAGCCAGCTCGCCTGACCTGAATCTCACAGAAAATCTATTGGGTATTGTCACAAGGAAGAAGTGACATCTGGCACAACAATACAGACCAAAAGAAAAGAAGAGACTAGATCTCAGAACTTCATCTGCAGCATTTTGTATAGATTTTCCCATTAAGTCCTTATAGCAAGTTGCAAAAGATTCAGCCAATAAATAAGGGAGAAGTAGTCACTGAAGTTAAACATGAATGTTTTGTTTATTTTCAAAATTTCAAAAATCTGTAAAAAATGTAAAAAAAAAAAAAAAAGAAAAGAAAAGAAAAAAATTGTCTGAAGCATTTTGTAGAGCTTTGCACACTGAATACTCATACCAAGTTTTAAAATAGTCGGCCTAGGGATACGGGAAGAGTAAGGATTAAAGGTAAACACCAATGTACAGTATTTCTCAAATTCATAAAAAAAATCAAAAATCTGTCAAGCCTATTTTGTAGAGCCTTACCTAAAGAGTATCTGTGCCATGTTTCAGAAGATTTCAAATATAAATAACCGAAGAGTAGCAAATTTAGCAAAAGGTTGACGGACACCGGATGGCTCGGTATCAGATCAACTCTGCTGACCGTCGTTTGTCGTCAACAGCGGAGCTAATTAAGCTTGAAATATTTCACTTTATGCGTAAGGAATATGGAATATATGAAATTTTATCTTCTTGAATTCAATTATTTTTATTTGGTAAAAGCAATGTTAATCAAGTTTTAGAAGCTTTTTTAAACAGTAAATTCTGATGTTTGACAATCTTTTTTTTTTTTTTAAAGCTTTCATAAAATCAATAAAGACTGCTGTTTTTATATACTAATGGTTAAAGAGATCTCTCTCCATGGGGTGATATTATTTCTGATTTGAGTGAGTATGTCCACTGCTTCCTTTATCTAGGAGGAATGCCAGGCAGCTGCAGAATGAAGATGAAGAATTAACTTTCTTGACATTATTATGCATGAAACTGCCAATCTGATTTATTTACTTCTTAACCAAAGCCACTGTAACCCTTGGTCATGACACCTAAGTGGCTATAGTAATGACATATTTCTCCCTTCAGTAATTTCTTAGGCAAGCAATATCTAAAAGGACAAGGACAGCAGGACATGCGTTCCATGTATTTCTAAATGGGAAATTGCTATTTTGAGACTTTGAGAAGACATACAGGCTTCTTTCTTTCTTCCTTTCTTCCTTTCTTTGCTTGAGGGCTCAATAAACAATAAACAAAATGAAAGCAAAATAGAGTGTTTTGGTAACCAAACTCTCAGTAATGACACAGCCTATAACATTTTGCTAAAGGAGATTCTTTCAGTGGTGATGGGAAAAAAATTTTTTTCAGTGAAACCAATTCTGGTGCAAAACTTGTGCTCTGCATAGAATCAACAGACATTCTCAAATAGCTTCATTTTTTTCCCCACACAATGGCATAATACCTGACAATATGCCACTCTGGTACCATTATACAAGGTGGCATCAGGCACCTGCAAAGGATAGAAAAAATGTTGATGGCTGTTGTTGACTGCAGAAAAATTAACAGAAGTTTTGCTTATTATAAAGTCAACTATCTCCTCTTTCATGTCAGACCAATTAATTGTCACATATAAAATCTTAATTCTGTGTTAAATGCATGTAAACCCACATGTGACACCCCCACCCACCCCACCCCATTATCATCATGATCATTTATTAAATGTGGCTTCCGCCACGAGTGAGACTAAGAGTGAGGGAGCTCAGGGGAAGGAGGGATTGCTTTCTTAATTAAACGAGAGGAAAAAAAAGGGGGAGAACGGCGCCACAGGCTGGGCTCCTTTGAAGAAAAAACATTTATCTCATTCACTGCATTCCCCTGCTCCTCGTTTCTCCCTCTTTGAGCTGGCTTAGTTGCTCTGTGGCAGAGAACAACACACACACACACACACACACACACACACACACACACACACACACACACCCACACACACACACACTGCACTGTTCTGTGGCTCATTTTCTTTGTAGAGGTGTAACATGAGGATTATTTCTTTCCAGGTCACAAAAACCGTGCTAAATTATATAACATTAAACATTCCTGTGCACCTGCCAGTTTGGCTGCATGTGATGCTCTCTCTTTTTTTCGCCCACGCAGTCTCCTACAACTCACTGCATTTGAGTTGAGGTGAGTCGAGTCAAGCACAGTTAATCTAACATAAGCAGAATTTACATAAATGCAGATATTGTTGAAAAAAACAAAACAACACACTGTCACACTATGTGAAATGCCATTAAAGAAAAACAAGTCCAAGACGTAAGCTATCAACCTCTTATTTTCTTTAATAATGACAGTAACGCAAGATCAGATACACTTTAATGATGCCACTCACTTATTGCATCTCATTTATATTTACATACATAATTTGATAGTTATGAGCTGTATGTTATCTTCCCAGCTGGCTTTAGCCATTTGACCAATGCCATTTGAAGCACAGTGCTTCCATGTACCACAGCCAAAAAAAAAAAATTCATAGAAAGTTTCTGTAAGGCTGCATTACTTGCACCACTGTAGAGCGTGTGATGCAAAGTCTCAGCTCTCTCCCTAGTGAGAGATGTAGAGGAAAAGGCATCGCGCTGAACTGCCTTTCTTAGACACCAAGGTTACAGCAGGTTAAGGCGAGGACCTAATGGCTGCAGTGACAGGAAGTGTGGTGACTGGAGGAGACATGTGAGTGGAAGACACGCTAATGATATTGTGGGATAGCAGGCAGTATGGGAGTTGCTCAGAAGAGGAGGTTTTAAAAGTTTTTAAGCATGCTTAACTTTTTGCTAATTCTTGTGCAGAAGAAGATAATTCTAGCAGTTTCAAGAGTTTCCTTTTGTAAAACCCTTGTTCATGATGAGTAAGACAAAATGTAAGTGCTTGGTACAAAGTGCATAGTTTAGGACTGGGTTGCTAGTGCTGCATTTGCATGCTGTCACATGCAATGTTACGCTTGTGAGCATGGACGCGTCATCAATATCAAGCAAGATATTGTATATACAAGTATCGCTTTTATCACATTGAGTGGGTCTTCATGGTTAGGCATTACTGTCTGCTCCACAAGCGGATCTCTCCAAAATAACAAGCAGCTCGGGTGAACTGATAGTAGACTCGCTTTTTCATTGAAGCAAAAGCCAGCACAAAAGTTGTTTTGACAGTAAATGAAATCTACTCAATTTGCTCAAAGAGGTCTCCAGAGAGCCCTGAGCTTCTTTGGAGGCACCCTCTGAGGGGATTTAAACACACACTGTGTCCTCTGCCCCACTTCCTGCAGGAAGCATGTTACAATAAAGTGACTGAACTCTTGCCAAAATCAAAAATGACAAGGCGAGATAGATGAAACATGCACAAGATTATATGCCCAGATAAGCTCTGTCCAGTTGTTGAACAAACTGAAGGCCTTTACACGCAACCACTTTCATATTTCAAGATGTCAGTGGGGCGGTTTGAGCTCTTGTTGCCAGAGTTGGGACCACATCTGAGGAGGCAGACAAATAAATTCATATTGACCAATTCACCTGAATAACAGTGTACCTATGTGTCTGAGGTAAAATAGTATATTCACTACTGGTGCACATTTTGAGCTACAATTGCGCTTGCTGCTAAATGCAGTGGTCTGATTGGTCAGATTTGCTTATTTTCATGCAAAAAATCGGAATAATTGAGCTTGATAAAAAAAATAAATGCCGCAGATTTGTCCTGCAAAATTGTGTGGTCCGTGTGAATTGCAGCATTAAGAATAGTTGAATCTGAAAAAATATTTTTAATGCAATTTTATGCGTCCGGTGTGTAAAGGCCTTGAACAGGGAGGACGGCCCTTTTTTCCTGGACTACATTTAAAAGCTCATTTATTTATACAAGAACATTAAATTCAGCAGATCCATGCACACCGCATGATCCCCACAAATAAGCATTGTTCAACAACAGCATCATCAAGTCAAACAATCTTATCGTGTGCTGTTCTCACTAAGTGCTCGTGCCTGCCCTTCACGAACAAATGAGAAGATCAGATGTGGGAGAAGCAACACTTGAGAATGCTTTCTGCAAACACAGCAACACTCAAAAAAGGACTGTCATATTGATCCAAGGAAAAGAGCAGGGGGCAAAGCTTGGGAAGAGGGGGGCTGTCAAGGAGTAAGTGTTGAAGATCATCCTATCCGTGACATCCATCTGTAGGAACCTGATGCTGCAAGCCTTGACAGTCCTGTCTCACACAACCAACTAGATTTGTTCCCTCTTTTACCACCTCATGAGTGAATTTTATCCTAAGAAGGTACTCTAAATCTTGTTGCATCATAATCTGAAGGGTTTAACTGTGACTCAACAGCAGACTGATTGCTGGAAGAAAAGATAGGTGTTGCTTTTTGTGATGCTCTTATCTAAACCTGGGCAGTTACACCAATTACATATGCCCAGTTTGTATCACAGCAGTCTGAAGCAAGTAAGTGGAGGTGTCATTTAAGGCTTCAGTAGTTAAACAAGAATGACAAATTAAAGAAAAAAATCACCATGAAGTGTTTTGGCCATTAACAGCCACCAGCCTAAAATCCCACACTAAGGTTCAACTTGACTGGACTGTATCAACTATGATGGACTGCAGAATATGATTATCATTATTTATATTAATCAAACTATTTGCTTACACTTCTCAGGTCTTTGTTTTCTCCCAACCCACCATTGGCCTGTACAAAATGTATCGTCTTAACTACACTGATGTGGCTGCTGAAATCAGAACTTGCAGATCACTCTGATTGTGAGAGAACTGTTCATTCACACTAGCAGTAGACCCCTTTAAAAATAAATCAGTGATGAGAAGGCAAGTACAGCAAGTTATCAAATTATGCAGGGACCATGTTGTGACTATTTCTACATTATTTTAATGCCTTTGCACTTGTGTTGGCCATTTAATGGGCTTTAAAATAGTCTGGGATATTTACAGACCATAATAATATTAACTGTTTATTTATTCATCAAGAAAAATACCTGCACACAGAGAGACAGCTGATTGCACTCCAGATAAAGGTCATGAAAGGTTAGTGGCTTCTCCTACTGCTCACAGCCGGGTCTCAGTCAGCAATTGCGAAAGGAGGGAGAGAAGTGAGAGAGAGAGAGAGAGAAAGGAAGGGAAACGTGAGAACAGAGAAAATAAATGAAGCTCAAAGGAGGGGAGTGAAAAATGGAGGGAGTGAAAAAGCAAAAAATGAGAAGAAAGTATAGACAGGAGGAGGATGAGAGGTTAAGAGAAAGAGAGTGGGTTGAGTGGTTTCACAATTAGACCATTGACGGATGGTTGGCATTTAGCTCCCCGCTACTCACGGAAATAACTAATTAATCGTGTGTGTGTGTGTGTGTGTGTGTGTGGTCCAGGTATTAGACATGGTATAGGATCTAAATATTTTTTACACAGTCACTTTATGCAGCAAATCACAAAATTTTGAGGTGAAAACTTGTTTTAAGCTCGTGTCAATATTAAGTTTAGGTTAAGTCCACATGACTCAGTGTGTATGTGCATGTATGTTTGTGTGTTTCTGCAAATAAAATGTGAGTGGGGAATAAACTGCTACTTTATTTCTAAATATGTCATGTTTACAATTTAGCACATTTAGATTTTGTCAGACCTGAGTCTGAGCATATTTTGGTTCAAAGGAACATATTGCTTCTCCTGTCTGATAGACTAAAATCTTTTTTTTTTTTTTTGGCTAAATTATACGGTTATATTTCTTCTGCCAAAACAGTCTGTAAAGGCAATGAGCAGAGCGAAAAATGAGGTGATGTGGAGAAAAAAAACAAAGCTAAATTTTGTTATTTTTAGAAGTTTTGCATGCACTGTGTTGCATTCAGATATACCTTATGAATAATACTGTTCAGGTTTGGCACCATACTGTCACCAGCTGAAAGTGATTGCAAAAGTAATGATAGCAGGTGATTTGACACGCCTCACCTCTATTAGGAGGAGGTTTACCCTTCTTCAAATATGAAAAAAGTTCAATGCTTTTCCTTTTCATACCTTTTCTGCCCCATATAGACACCAGTCAGTCATAACATTATTACCACCTGCCTAATATTGTGTTGGTCCCCCTTTTGCTGCCAAACCAACCCTGATCCATCGAGGCATGGACTCCACTAGACCCCTGAAGGTGTGCTGTAAGTTGTGAGGTGGGGCATGCCATAGATGGCAGAACCCAAGGTTTCCCAGCAGAACATTGCCCAAAGCATCACACTGCCTCTGCCTTCTTCCCATAGTGCATCCTGGTGCCATGTGATCCCCATGTCATGAACACCCACCTGAACATTGGAGTAATGTAAAAGAAAACATGATTCATCAGAGCAGGCCACCTTCTTCCATTGCTGCACGGTCCAGTTCTGATACTCAAGTGCCCATTGTTAGCACAGGGTCAGCATGGGCACCCTGACTGATCTGCGACTATGCAGCCTCATACATAACAAACTGGGATGAACTGTGTATTCTAACACCTTTCTATCAGAACCACGATTAACTTTGTCGGCAACTTGGGCTACAGTGGCTCGTCTGTTGGCTCGGACCACACAGGCCACCCTTTCCTGGGCCACCCGTGATCCTATCGCTGGTTCACCACTGTTCCTGCTGGACACTTTTGATAGATACTGACTGCAGACCTGGAACACCCCACAAGAGCTGCAGCTTTGGAGATGCTCTGACACCATTGTCTAACCATCAAAATTTGGCCCTGTCCAGAGCTTATGCCTGATCGGTGTATATTCATATATTGTGTCAGACCACCTCCTCCATTAATTAATAATTTAAAATAAGGTTTCTATATATATTTTTTTGGCTTTTTTCATGCAATCCAGTTTTTAGGATCACTGAGGAGCTGGATAATGTGACATTGCTTTTGTGAAAGTACTCCAACACACTAATAGTAAGCGAGTCGTAGCCTACAGAACAAATTGCCAAGAAAGATTTTGTAACAATAATTTGAAGAATTCCACCCCGTTCCCTATATCAAACACTGACGTTTTCATTTCTTGCTAGCTCCAATAACTCAGAGGATCAAAGTTGTCACTTTCCTCTATACTTAATCATAAACATACAGTACCACTGGGGAAATCGCACAGTTTAGACTAAATGGGCATCTAAGAGGGAAAAATGAACGAGAAGGAAACACAGCAAATATTTATCATGTTCAAATATGCTGAATTAATACTTTTGTAATCACGAAGAAGATTGCTGCTGAACTATTTTGGACAGAACCATAAAAAAGCAGCAACTATATCTAATTTTAGAGGCTTACTTTACATTATACAGGATAGTACAATTAGTTGGTTATACTGTATTTTCAGCTTTATACTGGAGTGTGTTCTCCATTCTATTATGTATGCTCTAGCTATAAATGGTCAGTATCGGTCCCTCTGCCTTTTCATTTGTTTACCATCAATCTTTTACTCATTTGATATTAAAAGGAAAGGACTCACGAGCGCACCAGATTGCATATTAAGAAAAAGCCACTATGTATTTAGCAATTAGAGCATATTGCCGTGCAAACACAGCTTTTACGTGACTCTCACAGAAAGCATCCAGAGTAACTTCCTAAACAGGAAGAGCCCATTGCCTAGATTATACACATCATATTTTTGCCAGCGTTTATGTTTGAAACTGTATTTTTCAGTTTTATAGAATTTATCCACGGGCATTAAAAAATTTTTTCTCCCATCCATCTGGTATTTTTCTGGGTAGCTCATTTGGCCTTTTGATTATAATGGAGGATTGCCAGTACACCAAGGGAGTTGTCCCCAAACAGATTGCGTTTTAATAATCAGAAGAGGTTCCTCAATGTACTTTTGATATATTGAAAGCAAAAATTTAAGCCAGTACTGCTTTAAGAGTTGTTGTGTAGTATCACTGGGACATTTTCAATTTTGAAGATGGTAGATGGTGTACAGTGTTGTTGGTACATGCTGCACAATCAATCTGAAGCCCAAAGAATACTTGCTTGTGAAAACAAACCCATCTGTAATAACTTCAACCCCATCAGACTGAAGAAATGAATATGCCTTCAGACTTATATTTGATTGAGTCTGAAAGCACCCTCAGTGTGTGATGCGTGTAAACATTGCCATTCCTCTGTAACTGAGAGCAGCGGGTGGTCGATGCTTGTTCTGAGTGTCTTTCTGAGAAGCGTCACCCTGTGTGCTGTTGATCTGGCGTTCAGAACTTTGAGAACCATGCTAGTAGATCATGGACAAACATCGGTTTCAGTCATTTATTATATTTAGGAATTACCAAGACATTTTAAGATAACACTGTCTGTCAGGATCTGCCTATATGGATTGGTGCTTGTTTTTCTTCTCTCCTTCTCAGTGGTGTATGTGTGGGTGAGGTTGGTGCCTTAGGATGCTGGAGGCGGGGTTTTCCTGGGAGCTGATTGCGCACCTGGAGAAGACA
>JAVDPK010003077.1:0-25553 GCA_034780415.1 Cichlasoma orientale | reverse complement strand
TACTGGTAGCATGAGGTGATACCTGGACCCTACAGAGGTTGCACAGGTAGTCCAGCTCCTCCAGGATGGCACATCAATACGTGCTATTGCCAGAAAGTTTGCTGTATCTCCTAACATAGTCTCAAGAGCAGGGAGGAGATTCCAGGAAAAGACAGTTACTCTAGGAGAGCTGGACAGGGCCAGAGAAGATCCTTAACCCATCAGCTGCTCCTTTGTGCAATGAGGAGCAGGATGAGCACTGCCAGAGCTACAAATGACCTCCAGCAGGACACTGGTGTGAATGTCTCTGACCAAACAATCAGAAACAGACTTCATGAGGGTGGCCTGAGGGTCCGACGTCCTCCAGTGGGCCCTGTGCTCACTGTCCAGCACGGTGGAGCCCGACTGGCATTTACCACAGATTACCAGAATTAGCAGGTCCACCACTGGCGCCCTGTCCTTTTCAAAGATGAGAGCAGGTTCACCCTGAGCACATGTGACAGACGTGTAAGGGTCTGGAGAAGCCGTGGAGAACATTATGCTGCCTGTAACATCGTTCGGCATGTCCGGTTTGGTGGTGGGTCAGTGATGGTCTGGGGAGGCGTATCCATGGAGGGTCTTTGAATTCAGCCCTCTGGAGGTGGATAATTCTCATTTCCATTAAATTGATGTGGCATCCTTTGTTCCTAACACATTACTCAGCCCATATCAGTGTAGATAGCCAGCATTTCCCCTCATCTGATGTGTTTCCCCTCTAAAGTGTTCCTTTCAATTTTTTGAGGAGTGTACATGACCTAGATAAAAAGGCTAGGGCAAAGCCAAGCTAGCTTTAGTCCTAAGCTAAGGCAGCAACCTTTAGTGTGCAAATATGAGATTGCACACTAAAAGGTTGCTTTCAATCTGGGTTAGAGAATGAATAGGTAGATTTTTCACAGTGTCAGACAGGAGACGATGGGGAAGTTGCAAGTTTACCTGAGATGCTTTCATTCAGTTTATGCATGCGTCTGATTATTTTCACCTTACATTTCACATTACAGAGATTGAAAATATGGCTCTGCAGTTGCAAAAAAAACGTCTCCCATGATAGCACCCAATCAAAAGCAGCTCACGGGCAGAATTTGAAGGCTTGCAGCAATGTCATACGGGCCCACGGTCGAGACAGAGCAGGCATGGCTGCGAGGACCGGTTGGACAGCCTGGTATATGAGCTGCAAGAGGAACAAGAGAGAGTGGGAGGTGCAGGGTTGAGTTTTCTGCACCAGCATCCCATTCACATTCAGTGCACAGAGTGGGCACTGTACTGAGCAGACAGCAGATTAGGTCCCATCACACACCTCATCATTCACTAACACACAGACTCATCTGCCTTCCATTTCTCTACCACTCGTTCTTAAATGACCTCTTTTCACATTCACCTCTTTTCTAGTTTCACTTGTGTGTTTTATTTCTCTCCCGTTTCCCCTTTTCTCTTTCTGCTTCAGTACATTTGTGGCGTAAAAAAACCCCTCAAACTCTGAAACACATTTATGGAACGTCACTCTCTCTTGTCCTTCCACTGTAGGCATACTATTCCTTACCGTGGGGTGCGAGGTGCCATACATAATGCAGAGTAATACATAATAATGCCGACACCTCGTTGTTTCTGAAATGTCCCTCTTCATCACATCTAATCCAAGAGAAAGCCCTGCAGAGGCAGAGGTGACCCTCATGGCCTGTGATCAATGATTCAGTCTATTAAGTGAAGGTGCTTTGATCAGTAATTCTCAGGGACACCGGATCATAGCAAATCAGTAATCTTTAAATGTTTTTGTGCTCTAAACAACTGTCTGAGGATTAATTACATCTTTCTCATAATGATAGGCGAAAGCGAGGATAAATATGCTGTAGTGCTGCATTCACAGGGTCTGGAGTCCATGTCTCTGCTTGGAAAAACCTTCAGGTGACAGGTTCATCTTTAGCAGGAGCAAATAATATGCAGGGACAGGGAAGCCCTTGGATTCGCTTAGAGTGGATGTCTATGAGCGGTGACACTTCTGGGGCCTGCTGCCAAGGGAAACTCAGTTATCTAGAAGCGTCTACTCCCCTCCCCGGTACACACACGCAACACTTCCAACCTTTCCTATGACCCAAGGGAGAAGGAAAGATGGGAGAGGTGATGATGAAACTATTGACAGAGAAGTGTATCCGCACTCCCAAAGGACCTCTCCAACAACATAATCAATTTGTACTTGCGTTCAGTTTTATTTGCAAAGCTGATTAGAGGTGCACTCATTAAAAGGCAATTTCAGGTGGCTATAATGTGGGTAGAGTTTTTAGGAGTTCTTGAAAGTACTGAAATCTGGGACAGAATAACATAAGGAGCATAATTGTTCAGACAGGTTCAAACAAGCCCTAGTTAAGTCAGGACCACTACGGTCAAAAGAAGATTGTTAATTCCATTTGCAGTCGTTTGTATTTGGTTGTACGGCACTTTCCTGGAGCCTCTTCGCCTTTCCATGCAAAATGAGAAAAGCATTAAGAAGGGTGAGGAGCAGCTGGGGTCAAGGTGTGTTGCAAAGTAGCTTGCAGATACACAACAACTGTAGGCAGGCTAAAACAACTTAGATAATGCATGGCCCACGTGGGAGAGTGAAAAGATATTTGCCCCATCCTGATTTCTTATCTTGCTGCTTAAGAAATCACTTAAATAGAACCTGTCTGACCAAGTGAAGTAGGCTAAAAGAGCTCCATGCCACCATCTAAAGAAAGAGCTGAGAAACAAAGTCACTGACAGTCTATCAGTCTGGAAAGGGTCACAAAGCCCTTTCTAAGGCTTTGGGACTCCAGTGAACCTTCCCAGGAGTAGCCGGCCTACCAAAATTACTCGAAGAGCTCATCGATGATTCATCCAGGAGGTCACAGAAGAACCCAGAACAACATCTAAAGAACTGCAGGCCTCACTCGCCTCAGTTAAGGTCAGAGTTCATGATTCAACAATAAAAAAAGAGACTGGGCAAAAATGGCATCCATGGAAGAGTTCAAGGAGAACTCAGTGCTGACCAAAAAGAACACAAAGGCTCGTCTCACATTTGCTAAAAAAAACAAAACAAAAACATCTTGATGATCCCCAAGACCTTTCGGAAAATATTCTGTGGTGGTGATAGTGTGATGGTCTGGGGCTGCTTTGCTGCTTCAGGATGACTTGCATAACTGATGGAACCATGAATTCTGCTCTCTACCAGAAAATCCTGAAGGAGGAAGTCCACCCATCAGTTCATGCCCTGAAGCTCAAGCTCACTTAGGCTGTGCAGCAGGACAATGATCCAAAACACACCAACAAGTCCCAATCTGAATAGCAAAAACAAAAACAAAATGCAGGTTCTGGAGTAGTCTAGTCAAAGTCCAGAATTAAATCCGATGAGATGCTCTGGCATGACCTTAAACTCGCCAGTGTGGCTGAATTAAAGCAATTCTGCAAAAAAAAAAAAAAAGTAGCCCAAAGTTAAGCTTGACTTTATGGCTCAAATGAGCTAAGGCTAGGCTCAGTATTAGTCATATTATTTATATATTTATTCGTTATTGAGCAAATGAAATGTGCAGCAAGGACTTTGATGAAAGTTGGTGGAGAAAACTGACCTATTAACTGTAACTGTTATATTGGCTTTTATCCAAAATATATTAAAGTCCCCTAACTTTTAAAGCTAAATGACTGCTCTATTCGTTCTCATTTTCATTGCTGCGTTACAACGATTGTGCAAATAATAACAGGTTTCATTTTGATGTTTTACCATCACTAGGTTTTCTTTTAGTTTTACTGTCTTACAGTCAGGACAAGGACAGCACATTTGGTTTGGCCACTGAAGGCAGGAGGTAATCAGTGATGCAAACGTCCCTGATAAGCTGCAATCAGGTATCAGCCAGACGACAGTAGCGTAATGCAACTCAACAGCACCTTTATCGTCGCAATCAGCCGCAGTCCGAGGCCAAATTAGAATCGACCCCAGCTCTCCACTCCATACCTTTAAATCATCCGCCCTGTGCAGCTTTTACCCTCACAAGACTTAAAGGGTAGAAGAAGAGGCTGATTCTTATTTGGCTTTTAGGAAGCTGACGAAAAGTAAAATATGGTCAATGGAGGAAACACAGAAAATAAAGTAGGTGGGGCGGTACCCTCTTAAAATACTGTTCTGCCACCATTTTAAACTCCAGCGACTACCTGCTTCACATCTCCACCTACAACCACCAGCCATGGGAGGAACAAAAGACCCAGATTCAAACCCAGAGCATTCAGAGTGCAGCCTACAATGTAGCATTGCACTAATAGGACATTAGTTTAGCCTCCTCACAGCTAGGGCTATTTACATATTTTCCCAGCACTTCCACTTCCAAGTCATGCCCCATAAGGTTGAAATTATCACAGTTAAAACAGGGAGGAAGAAAGCTCCTCATGGTTATCTCATTGTAAGGGAAGCACAGAGCAACGGACAAACGCAATGAAAAAAATCTGACAGTACGAGTAAAAAGCTCACCTTTAGAACTTCTAACTTATTCCAACTTAGTCCTACTTTTGCTCATCATCTTATGTGTGCCTGGAACACACCAGCAGGAACCTGTATTGTTGCTATTTTCATTTGGAGCAAGCCTGGAAAAAGCCTGAAGGAAGCTATCCACCACCCCCCCCTTATGTCCAAACATCCAACTCATACTTCACATCCCGCTGCTGACTTGGCTGTTCTCCAGTAGGGTCTGTGGCGTGCTTTTAGCTAATGTAGCTACCTATGTAGGTTAAAGACCCCCTCGTGGTCGACAAACACGCCGGTGCCAGGGGAGACATCTCAAGGTGAACACAGCATTCAGCTGATGCACTCCCCCTTCAGATGTGGCAGCAATAATAAATAGGACAGAAACAACAATGTCAGTGAGACACATTTCAGCTGGGATTGATTTATTCTGTGTGGCACGGGACAAAGACAACATTGAACTACGGTTTTCTTTTGTAATAAAATCTAACATTACACTTTCGTATTTCCGCAAATAACTGTAGGCACACGTACTGTAAGAAGGCTGGTTTTGCTCCCTGAAAGATGGGATCTGCATTTAATCCCCTCGTCCTGTCTGCTGTGCTTAGGAATTTGCAGACCCCTTAATTCCCTAAATGAGCAAAGAAATCGATAGGAAGACTATGGGCCTTTACTCAGTCTAATTATACGCATTTATCACCAATCGCAGCCTTGAATTTGAATACTGGCTGCAGAGACTCTGTAAGGCAAAGTGACAGTTCAGCGTGATCCAGTTCATCCGTGAAAAAAAAAAAAAGACTCAGCAATGTGATATCAGGATAGGGGCAATTTGCTGAGCGGATGATAAAGATTAGAGAAAATAGCCATAAAACCAGAGGGAAAGATCACTGAGTATAGAACCACTGTGATAATCACAGGACATGCATTTTAGATTGCACGAGGCTGGCCAAAGCACTCTGAAAAAAGGCCTCAAATGGTGCTGTTCATGGTACATGTTTCTGCAAATGTTTTTTCCGTTCACTAACTTTATCATTTTTACACTTTGTTTATGTTTATATTTAATCAGAAAAGGTCAGAATGGGGAAGAAAGGTGATTTAAGTGAATTTGAAAGCAGCACGGTTGTTGGTATTTCAGAAGCTGCCGATCTACTGGTAACATATCCAGTGAGCGGCAGTCCTGTGGGAGAAAATGCCTTGCTGATGCCAGAGGTCAGAGGAGAAACGTCAGACTACTTTGAGCTGATAGGTAGACAACATTAACTCAAATAATCACCTGTCACAACAAGGTATGCAGAGTTGGGCAACAGCTGCAGAAGACCACACCAGATGCCGCCCGTGTCAACTAAGAACCAGAAACTGGATGAGAAAACTGAAAAAAGGTTCCCTGTAATCTTGATTTTTGCTGTAGTATTCCAATGGTAGGGTCACAACTGGGTGTAAGTAACATGAAAACATGTTTGGAAGTAAGTGGAATAACAGATATAAATTAAGCAACATTATGTTTTCATTTTGATAAATATATATATAGAAATGGAAATCAAAAGATGTGTCTGCAAAGTGGCATGCATACGAGAGCAAAGCATGGCACAGAGACAACTTCCCAATGGTAGGGTCGGAGTTTGGTATAAACATGAAAGCACGGATCCTGCCTTGATCCTGCATACTGCCTTGTATCAACAGTTCAGGCTGCTGCTGGTCGTGTAATGGTGTGGAAGATATTTTCTTGGCACACTTTGGGATCTTTAGCACCCTTGCATACAATGCCCATCGCTTTATGACCACAGTGTGCCCATCCTCTGATGGCTGCTTCCAGCACAGACCATCTCAAACTGGCTTCTTGAACATAACAATGAGTTCACTGCACTCAAATGTCCTCCACAGTCACAGTATTTATTAATATTCAAGCTATGTAGAAGGATTTGTCATCTTTTTGTTGTTGTTTTGTTTTGTTTTAAGGTTTTTTATTTTTGCGACCATCTCAGAATAAATGACGCGCACAGTTTTCACACGCAACGCTTTTTCACAAGAAAATGTTGTAATCTGAGCAATTACTGTGCAGCAGAAAAATGCAGAGATCTGTTTGGGTCAGTCTACAGTTGTGTTATCGGGCCCCGGGGATGAAAATCATTAACTTGATTCCCTATTTATGGCAGCTGAGTGTTTGCCTGATGCCATCGCCATGAAATAAAATATAACAAATAAAGACTTTTTGTCCCAGAGATGTCCAGTTATGTATGCTTAGTCCAGGGATATGTAACAGGGAAGGAAAATGAACATGTTCCACATTGGTTCTTTAGTAAGTAAGCAAGTTATTGTGTGCCTTATTGTCCAGCACTACAGACTATTGAAATAGGACAGTTTCATCTGATGGGTAACCCTCAACTGTCATCCTACTGGCATATTTAACATACATGTACTACCGTCGGGGGTCTCTGGGGACTCCACGAATAATTTACTGTAAGAAGCAATCATTATAGTAAAATAATTGCAAAATTTTGTTCTACTCAAACCATTGTTTGTTATAAATGTCTATGGTAATTACCTTTGCAAAGTTAAAATGAATTTGCTTGCTGTAAACTGCCCCAGTGCAACCTGGAGTTCATGACTCAATGAAGCCAACAGAACCACATCATCTGCAAAAAGTAGATCCTGAGATGCGCTCCACCCTTCACCCCTTGGCTGTACCTAGAAATTCTGTCCATAATCGATGACAGAGGGCAGCCCTGGCGGAGACCAACACCCACGGGGGCAAGTCTGACTTATTGCTCACAAAGCAGAGCAAGCTGTCACCATGGCTTTACAGGTACTGGAAACAACTAAATACACACTACAGACAGGTATAGCACACAGTTTGCCTGATGCTATGCTAAGGAACAAACACGTTCTACCTTTCTGAAAAAGAAGACACCTTTTTCATGCAGATTTTCCAGAAAAGCACTGGACAGTCACATCAACAGTGCAGTTTTCTTCCCTCCCAGAGAGGTTGTTGCTACTCGGATTCGGGCTTGCAATGTGGCAGTAACAGCTCTCCTTTTCATGTGTTGCATGACCAGGGCATGCTCCAGCTGTCTCTGGAAGATCTGGCAAAGTCTCCAATATTCCGATAACTTTCAGTCTGGGAAGTTCGCCACGCAAATGATGAATGCAGCAACGACATCTGAGTTTTTCTTTTTTCAGTGCCTCTACCCCCCCCCCCCCCGATACTGTGTGACACCCTAACTGGTTCAATTTATTAAAACTAATTGGGTGTTTTTGGCTGGGGTGAAAGCACTAATCAATGCAGAAATGGAAAACAATGATGTTGCATCATTAGAATTAAACTGATTGACAAAGTCATCAAAAAAAAAACAACAACTTTAAAATATGACACAAAATAGTGGTCAAGACTAAACTGTCATTATACAGTAAGTGACATTAAAGCTACATAGTGGCACTGAAGTCAGCTCGTTTCTTCATCAAACATTTGGGAAAATGGATGGGGGAAAAAAATAAGCAAAGGCAAAACATTTCCCACCCGTCAGACACTGGAGCCTTTCCCTCCATTCTAAATCTCCTTATCTCAGCTGAGAGGCAGAGGAAAGAAAGCCAAGGGACAAACGGGAAAGGACGGTACAAAGCAGACAGAAAAGGAGAGGAAAAAAGCGTAGCGAGGACGGAGGAGGTCACATTAAGAAGCAGAAAGTGAAGGTCGATGAGGTGAAACAGAAGTGAAGGAGAAAAAAAATGTTAAAGGTGTCATAAAAACGAGAAAGACCTTTTTTCAGGTTGGTACCTTGTTTTTCATTCTGGGGTACCGTTCTGTTTCATGGGTTAGGCAAAATATTGGGGGGAAAATCACTTAATATGTCAAAACCATGAAATTAAGGATTAGGGTTATTTTTTTATGCTTCTTTTTTTTCCTGCATCAGGCATTTACAGAGCAATATTATCCTTTATTTGGGGGTCACGCTTGTGTTCACCTGATAAGTACAAGTCCAATAACTGCTCTCATTTAGCTCTGTCTTCAGCCTCCGCCATCCACAGTTTGAAATATCTGGCTCTGCTGCCATAATTGACTTGTTACAGCAGCAGAATGCAGTTAGAGTTTGGCGACAAGCTCCAGGCCAGTTACTACCTGCAAATATGGTGTGATGAGAGCCTGATGGTGGATGTGAGAGCGGTGGGGCGGTTGGAAGCAGAGGCACTGACATGTCAGAGGGAAAGATGGGAGGTGTTGTGGCTTAGACTGCCAAAATGGGGCAGGAGTGTTTGGCGACTTGCGAAGGGTGCAGGAGGATAGGTGTAGCTCAGATTGCCTGCCTGCCTTGCAATGAGGGTTAAAGGAAAATAACACCAAGTACTGGTAGAAAACATGAGGCAAAGGGCGATCTCCCATTTCAAAGTTGCAGTTTGATTTATATGCTTGTTTTCTGATCTGCCATTGTTAGGTTTCAGCACAAAATGGTAATCTCTGGGGTCCGAACACCCCGATCTCCTCCCTGATAGACTGTGAGGTGCTGGAACACTGTCACATCATTAATCACACAGCCACGAGGAGACGTGAACATAAGTGGGAGTTTGACCCACCGATGGTGTGATTCTTATTTATTTATTTTCATATATTTTTTGCTTGTTTTTGGTCAAGGATCATTTCTGTATCACTGTGTTTTGCCATTTTAAAAATCTGACGTGGTGTCACGTCTTAAGCAAGGTGACCCGAACTGCATCGTTCTTTGGTGTTTATTATTCGTTGGGCTTTGGGCCTTTTTTTGAGACAGCTAATCAATCTTCCCACAACCCCAAAACTGTGGGCATGTGTGCCAAATGTGTGTAAATATCCCGGTATGTTTAGGCACTGGAAAGTCTTAGTCTAAATATTATGTCTATTACAAGCTGCTGCACACGAACAGCCAGTCATATTGTTATAATGGATGCACATACTTTTACTACAAATTTATGCAGGAACGATAGGAAAGACAATACAAAATTTTGCTTGATCCCCTTAAAAGCTCTGGCGCATCGGACCTCTTTCATTGACAGAAAATGTTGACCATATATTACCAAAGACATTTTGCGGAAAACAGAGAGGGGAAAGACCTCTACTCTCCTTCAGAGTCAAAGCCAACAGAGGCGGTGAGGAATGTGTCTCTCCTGAGGGAATTATGGGAAATGAACCATTCCAAAGGCCTAGTATATTCAACGGGACACAACTTCAGGCATCGCTGCCAAACTGTCACAACACTGGCAGGCCACAAATCATTGAAGCACACAGACACAGAGAGACTACACGGGGACTGCATGAACATACAAGGAGCATTTGAGCCATTGAGTTTTCTAGCACATCAGAGATGTGATATACAGTTGTGGTCAGGAGATTACAGACACTCACGGGCATGAATTTTATGGTAATTTGGGGCTTTTTAATGATTTCGTTCTTTTTCCAGTGTGGAATGACTGCACAGCATACATCTTTAACAACATTAAAAACAAGTATTGGGTGCACGAGTTTGATTTTATTTTGGACTTTCTCTAATCCACACAGGGTCAAAAGTATGCACGCTGGTTCAAAAATATACAAATCCCTCAAATGTCCCTCAGCAAGTTGCACCTTGACCAGATTCTTAGTAGCCATCAGCAAGCTTCTGGCTTAATACTGGATGGATATTTGATCACTCTTGTTGCCTGTTGCCTTGTTTCCTGGCACAGACTCGGCTTTTAAACCCAGTTCACAATTTAAGTCAGGGCTTTGGGAAGGCCATTCCAGAATGGAATGTTAGCCTCTTTTAGGCACTCCAAAACCAGTTTTGATGTGTGTCAACTGTGCAAAACAAAACAAAAGTTTCAACTGCCTGGCTGTTGATTTCAGATGAAGTTGAAGAATTTGGAGGTAATCCTCCTTCTTCATTATTCCATTCACTCTGTGCAATGTACCAGTACCACTGGCAGCAAAACACCCCCAGAGCATGATGCTACCACCCCCAAATCCAGCACCCTGAGACTGTACGCTAAGCAGAAGGAAGGAGGCCGAGGACTGTCCTACATGAAGCAACAAAGATGAGTACATGATGGCCGCAAAGGATCATGTGCTTAGTGAGTACCTCAGGCAGCAGAAACCTGAGAAAGAAGAGGAGCAAGAACAGGAACCATCATGGAAGGACAGGCCTCTGCACGGCATGTACCACCGGCAGATAGAAGAAGTGGCTGATGCCGAAAAATCCTACCAATGGCTGGAAAAGCTGGACTGACAGACAGCACAGAGGCAGTAATCATGGCAGCACAGGAACAAGCTCTGAGCACAAGATCGATAGAGGCTGGGGTCTACCACACCAGGCAAGACCCCAGGTGCAGGATGTGCAGACAATCCAGCACATAACAGCAGGGTGCAAGATGCTAGCAGGTAGAGCATACATGGAACATCATAACCAAGTGGCTGGCATATTATACAGGAACACCTGTGCCGAGTATGACCTGGAAGTCCCGAGGTCAAAATGGTATACGCCCCCAGGGGTGGTCGAGAATGACCGAGCTAAGATCCTGTGGGACTTCCAGATACAGACAAACTGGTGATGGCTAACCAACCGGACATCGTAATGGTGGACAAACAGAGGTAGAAAGCCGTAGTGATTGACCAAGTGATTTTTTTTAAAGTGTTCACTCTAGCCATAATATATCCGTCTGCTATCAGATTTACTCTTAATGTCCAAATCTGATCATTTTAAAGGATTATTTAAATTTTTGCACACACAGGAAACATTCGGCTGCATCAAAGACACCTAACACTCAGCTGACCAGAATGATGATGATGATGTTTTCCGGTGATGGCTCTTCTCCCTGCCTTCGCCTGGCCCCAGTGCACTGTTGCTATGGGAGATGTTTATGTAAGCCATGCCTAATCCTGTTAACTGTTACTGCGGCTGCTGAGCAGCATAAGTGTTCAGCAATAGTGCACTGCAAAAAAAACGTCTTAAGTCCTTTCACGGAGTGTTCAGTCGTTTGTTTTTCTTGAAACGAGCTAATATAGAAAGAGGGGAAATAAATATGTTAACTTTGATTGGGGAGAAGAGAACAAAACAGCAGCAGTGCTGTGTGCATTCAATGAACGATTTGATTGTTACAACAGTCATAAACCAGTAAACGTTGCTCTAAAATCAGATTTTGTTGCAGCTGAATTTGAAAACTAAATAGAGCTTAAAGCAGCTATTTGCTGTTTAAGCTGATTAAAAGTAAATAGAAATGTCCTTAAGCCCTTAAAGAGTCGGCTCTTTTTCATTCCAGTCCCTTACTTTTTTCTTTTTTTTTTTAAGCTTTTGCTTCTGAAAATTCTGACCTGTGCTACAATTGATCAACTGCTTGTTAGGAACAGAAGAGAAGATGAGAAGAGAAAAGGCAGAATTCACGCAAAGCTGAGCAGAACCCTGTCACGCAGCCTTGTAACCGCATCTCATTTCCTAATGTAGAGCGCACTGCTGTCACTAAAATGGATTTTGTTCTGGACAATCTAAGACATCGCGGACCGTAAACCCCTTTCTTACTGCCTCGTCTTCAACCCTCACTGCAGAAAATATATAACCTTTAAATGTTTTTATGATGATTATCCTTCGGTAATAAGAGAACAATTTAGTACACACATTCCACTGTCTTCTGCAGGGAAGGAATGGCAAGGGAGAAGTCTGAGCCTAATTGTCCCGATTAAAAAGCAGAGTGTATGAACGAGTCATACAAATGAGGATTATACAGACATGAAAGAAGAGAGAGGGGAAGAGGAAGAGAACAACAGAGGACTGGAGGAGCTCCTGTAAAGGCTGACATGGATGGTGAGACATCACATAAATGCAGCCTATATGTCACACGGAGGAGGCTGGACTGCAAACATATGCATCGCTGGTCTCCTCCCCTTATTCTCACTATTCTTTCTTTGCTCCATTAGCTTTATTACTGTCTCTTAGCTGAAGAATCAGGCTATTGTACAGTTACTTGCTCATAAAGGTCAACAAAAGATCCATTGTGGCTTTGATGCTGTTTGAAGGTCAGCATTCGGGGTTTCCCGAGCCACTAATGTGTGTGCCGCTACCACCAATGGCTAGGGCTAGGACCTAAATGAAGATGCATGTCGTTCAGTTAATGTATTATATATATATTGACTGCACATTAATGTTGATATAAGCATCAATAGTAGTTACCACAGAAACATTTTGAGGTCAAATAACCATCAGCTGACTGTCTTTTGGGGCAGCTGTGGCTCTGGAGGTAGAGCGAGTCGCCTGTTTAACATTGGCATTGGGCCAGGTTTAAATTTTTCACTTTGTAAAACACGGCCTGACACAAACTCTATTCTACGCATGAACACCATCAACATCTGTCAGTCTATGGTTCAGTTTTAGCGTTCGTACCGCAACCAGCTTTGACCCAGTAGATGACATTAGTGTTTCTACCATGTTCTCTGGGTAATGCAATCTGAGGCGCATCTACAGCCAATCCAGTGGCCTAATAGGTCAGTAATTCCATCACTTTAGGTTTCTTTTACAGTTCAGACAGCTCACGTGCTCAATAGTAAGTGGCTTCATTTGCCTAAAATGTGAAAGATCCCCAGGAGGAGATACAAATCCCTTTGGGGTTGTGTTAGGACAGGCGTCCATCATAAATATTTGCTATTATGAAAAGCATGTGGTGCTACCTGCTGAGGCGATCCCTTCTCAGTAAGGGAGCAGTTATCAAGAGTAGTTCCCATGGGCAATAAACGCATGGGCAAATAATTGCAGATGTAGAAACAGTTTCTTACAGTTTGTCATCACTGTAAAGCCGACGCTCAGATTTCACCTGCATCTCTCTTTGCACTGATCCAGCAAGGCACAGCAGCTCAGCCTCCAGCCCATTAAACACAGTTTTGTTCTACTCAGCATGCCATCATCACTCTGATGCATCTACTGATAACAGTGTGCTGAGGAACACTAAAACACAAGCCCTGCGGATCACCAGGGGACCACTGAATCCAAAACGTCCCGATGCTTCTCCCTTTCTGACTCCCCGTTCACACCTTCAGTTCAGTCGGACCTTTCTTGATACTGGAAGGCTAGAAAGAAGCATGGATGTCAGTTATCAATCCTTAGATCAAAGATGAACATGACCGCTATTTGTCCTTAAACTCAAAGAACTAAATGTTTCTGAAAGCTAGGTTATACTCTATGATTTAACACTAATTAGAATTCTGACAGGACAATTGTAACTGTCAGCAGAAATTAACCTTAAAATGAAATGGCTTTATGTAAGAAGAACTGTATTTTTGCCACTGTCTGCTGTAAACTAAAAAAAAACAAAACTACCTCTGTATGTATTGAAGTAAAGGACTAAAATCTGAGAATGACCTTGGCAACAGTCAGCTTACTGCAGTAGAAAAAAGAAAATTAAATGGTTTGTAAGTAGCTTTTAATATTGGCTCAGATATTCCTGCCTCTTTCTGGAGCGTGGGGATGCGGTTCAACACAGCTGTTATCTTTCATTTATATGGATGGATGGATGGATGGATACTCGTATCACTGGTCTGTGCTTCCCTTGCAATGTGCAGTTTTTTTGTCCGTTTCAAGGGTCATAATTCAGTTTTTATAGGGCATCATTGGAAAGTAGAAACAGCTCTGGCTGTTAAGAAGCTAAACAAATATCTTGTTAAGTGTAATGCAGTACCGTATAAAAGTCTGGAGCCACCCCTTACTTTATATTTTGCTTGCAAGCAGCCAGACTTTCTTGTATTTTTTAAAGTGGTCTTGAGCAACAGTTCTCCAGTCTTTCAGAGTTTTTCTTTGGACATTGGCTGCTTTTTTACTCGTTTTCAGTCCAGTCCTTGTCGTTTTCAGAGGAATGTTTTTGTTTATTAGGCCATTTAACACTGACCTATAAATCATTCAAACATTAAAAAATGACACCAAACTCAAGGGATGAACCAGTGATGTGTCTACATGTCACAAAGATTGGGAAAGAACCAATTTTACTTGCGTCTTTAAACACATTAGGCAAAAAGCACAGTTTCACAGACATAAAATAGCACTTGCGTGCCAACAAGGTAGCAATGTACGGTATGCACATTGCACGGTAGTTACATACGGTATGTACGGTAGCTATGTACGGTACCTATGTACGGTTTGTACGGTATGTACGGTAGCTATGTATGGTATGTACGGTATGTACATACGGTATATACAGTAGCTAAGTACAGTGGCTATATACAATATAAATTTACGGTATATACGGTAGCTATTTATGGTATGTACGGTAGTTACATACGGTATGTACGTACGGCATGTAGGGTAACTATGTACAGTATGTACAGTAGCAATGTACGGTATGTACGGTATCTATGTACGGTATGTATGCTATGTACCGGTAGACACATACAGTATGAATGGTACGCTATGTACGGTAGCTATGTACGGTATGTATGATAGCAATGTACAGTATGTACGGTAGCAATGTATGGTATGAAAAGTAGCTGTGGACGGTATGTACGGTCACAATGTACGGTAGCTATGTACAGTATGAACGGTAGCAATGTATGGTATGTAGGGAAGCTATGTATGGTACGTACGGTGGCTATGTAGTATGTACGGTATGTATGTACGGTATGTACGTACGGCATGTACGGTTTGTATAGTATATACGGTGGCAATGTACGGTAGCTATGTATGGTATAAACGGTAGCTGTGTACAGTACGTACGGTAGCAATGTACGGTATGTACGGTAGTTACATACGGTATTAATGGTATGTACATATGGTATGTACGGTAGCTATGTACGGTATGTACGGAAGTTATGTACGGTATGTACGGAAGCAATGTACGGTATGTGTGGTAGTTACATACGGTATGTACGTACGGTATGTACATACATTGCTATCGTATGGTAGCAATGTACGGTATGTATGGAAGCTATGTACGGTACGTACGGTAGCAATGTACGGTAGTTACATACGGTATTTATGGTATGTACGGTAGTTATGTACGGAAGCTATGTATGGTATGTACGGTACGTACGGAAGCAATGTACGGTATGTGTGGTAGTTACATACGGTATGTACGTATGGTATGTACGGTAGCTTTGTACGGTATGTACGGAAGCTATGTACGGTATGTACGGAAGCAATGTACAGTATGTACGTGCAGTATGTATGGTAGCTATGTACAGTAGCTATGTACGGTTTGTACGGTATGTACGGAAGCTATGTACGGTACGTACGGAAGCAATGTACGGTATGTGTGGTAGTTACATACGGTATGTACGTACGGTATGTATGGTAGCTATGTACGGTAGCTTTGTACGGTATGTACAGAAGCTATGTCCGGTACGTACGGAAGCTATGTACGGTATGTACGGTACGTACGGAAGCAATACACGGTATGTACGGTAGTTACATACGGGATGTACGTATGGTATGTATGGTATCTATGTATGGTATGTATGGTACCTATGTATGGTAGCTATGTACAGTAGCTAGTATGTACGATATGTATGTTACGATATGTATGTTACGATATGTACGGTATGTACAGTATGTACGGTAGCTATGAACGATATGTATGGTAGCTACGTACGGTATGAATGTACAGTAGCTATGTATGGTACGTACGGTAGCTGTGTACGGTATGTACGATAGCAATGTACGGTGGCTAAGTACGGTATGTACAGTAGCTATGTATGGTATGCATGGTAGCAATGTACTGTATGTACGGTACGTACGGTAACTATGTACGGTATGTACGGTAGCAATGTACGGTATGTACGGAAGCTATGTATGGTACGTACGGTAGCAATGTACGGTAGTTATGTAAGGTATATACATACCATATGTACATACAGTGTGTACGTACGGTTTGTACGGTATCTATGTACGATATGTATTGTATGTACGGCAGCAATGTATGATAGATACGTACTGTATGTGTGGTATAGTATGTACGGTAGCAATGTACGGTATGTATGGTACAGTATGTACGGTATGTACGGTAGCTATGTGCGGTAGCTATGCACGATATGTACGGTAGCAATGTACGGTATGTACATTAGCAATGTATGGTATGTGTTGTGCGATATGTACGGTATGTATGTACGGTAGCCATGTACAAGACCAAGACCATCAAAAAGTGGTCTCGAGACCAAGACCGGTCTCGAGTACTACAACACTAATGTGTGTGTGTGTGTATACCAACACACACACACACACACACACACACACACACACACACACATTTAAAATCAAAGTCTTTAATTAATAAGTTGATAAGCATCCCCACAGCACCTCGGTTTAGTACATATTCAGGATTTTAGTCTCATGTAGCATCTCAGCTACACATACTCAACTCGTGACCTTTTCCCTCTTTTTTATTGTTAAGCCTGCAGTGTAACATAATTTTTCCACTCCTAAAACCATTAAATGTCAAAGTGCATTTGACTTCTCTTTGGACACAGCTGGCTTTTGGCATCTGTCTAATGTCTGCTTTAACAGCGACAGACTGGCTTTCCTGGTATTTATTTTTCTGATGCCAGAAGCCAGGGGTGCAAAACGAGATTTGAATCATCCACCCAGCTCATTAAAGGAGAGACAAAGCAGCAGCACTTGACTACCATTCCTACGCCAGCTCAGCAGCACCACCAGCGGGGCACCAAAGTTGAAATGGAAGCGGTGCCATGAGAAGTAACTTACCGTGTAAGGCATCTGGATCAGAAACTCAAGCAATATAATGCACAAAAACAAACTTTAAGCTAATTTACACAACATTTCATTTAAAAATTCCAATTTTAAATGATGCACTATATTTTAGCATGACTTTTGGCACTGTACAACACCACTGTACATTAGCTACCATTGATATTCTCTGACGAAAAAAGCCAACACAACAAGCCAAGAGAATCGAACAAGCAATGGTAAACCTACCCAAGCCCAACATGTTCTTGTCCCAGCAGACAGTGGGCAAAATGCGGGTTGCACTGTGAACAATTACAAGCTGCTTTGCAACCCAGCTGCTTTGCATGCTCTAACTTCAGTGTCATGTCTGCTGTCATTGACCAGCTTTCCATCTACGCACATGAATTGAATAGAGCCATGCCGACAAATATAAACTACTGCAGATGGAAATAACAATCTTCTATCAGGGCCCTATCTGAAATGCGACTGTGCTGTAATTAATTACCATTCACGAAAAAGCTGTCATCACACACACCAACATGCCATGTGCAAATTGCAGAGGCACCTTTTCAGGGACTGGCAGGTGGATCAGAGCAGCATGGAAGCCACATGTGTTACATCCTCCAAGGCCAGTTTAATTAAGAGTGCCATTTATTTCCTCTTTCACCTTCCACGGGAAAGTGTTTACCACTGTTCTGCTGGGAAAAAAACATTTGCGGTGGGTTCACTTGGGATTAATCTGCAGCGCTTTAGAAAGGATGGAAAGCATATGAATTCTTACTTTGAACAAGAATCCACTGAAAGACATTAAATTTTCATCAATAGGCAAACATCCTGATAATGTGTTGGTCTAACTCTAATATACTCTACATTAACTGTATCCTGATGTGCAAGTCTTGAGATACTTACGGCACTATGTTTTGTAATTTAATCATTATATGTGCTTTCAAATGCATTAATCTGGGGAAATAAACATTTATGATCTAGTCGTGGCACAGCCTTTACTGCTTCACGCACTCTTCACGCACGGGCAAACACAAAAACGTGCCAGCAATGCGCTCATCTCAAACATTCTGTGCAGATCAGCAGCAGTGGTTTGACATTGTACAGCTGAATAGTGTGTGATATGAAGAGTGACCTGAGTGTGTGGAGGGTAAACGGAGTGACTCCCTGGGGCTGCGGCGTGTTCTCTCTAGCCCTCTTTTAGAGTTCAGACAAGTCCCATGATGCTGGGAGATTAATGAAGCTGCACTGGCACTATGATCCCTACAGGACGTGGACGCGCGCGCACACACACGCACACACAACCATCGGTGTACACGCACACTCTATTCATCTCAGATTATGACAGTCTTCTTGTACCCACCCTGATATGAGCCTTACAGGATGCACTGAGGATGGCACTCAGATTGTAAAGAGGTTAAATGTTCTCACATACAAGCCTGCACTGATACAGCAAACCATATACAACAAAAATCTCATCAGCATCTGCTGCTAACATTTGAAAAATGTAACAGATTTCAATAGAATTATCTGATTAAAATTAGCTAGAAGATTTACCTTTGAGTAGGATGTTTCATATACTAATGGTAACATCTAACCAGGTTTCCTGCCTATTGGTCACTAGTGCTGCTTCAAAATTACATCATCAGTAATGCTTAAAAAAAAGAAAAAAAAAGGGATCAGCAAGTTTTTTTGTCCCTCGGATGAAAGAGGCCTGGTTGAGTCGCTATCCTCTGGTCTGGCGATGATACAAGCAAGCTGCACCAAAACTCAGAGTCAGGAGGAGGATGTCGCATTAACACATGGACTACTCTCACACCTGCAGTCAGCTCAGCAGTCTTACACACTGCTGCGCTGCCCCTCTGAGGTCAAAAATGGATACTGCACTTTTGCAGCCAGCTATATCTCTGCTGTGTTAAGCTTTTAAAATAGAAAATGCCATATATGCACATATATGTGTAAAAGCATTTGTAAAAGAAGTGCGTTTAATGATGTGGAAGTTCGATTACAGAATCAAACATCGACCTGCGACCTAGGGTGTCCTGGTGCCACGTGCGCTTATGGACACCCTCGAGCACTCCACCCAGCATCTCTGAGAGCCACAGATCTCACATTATTATCCTCTTGTGATGATCTTTTATTGAGTCCATGCGAGTGCCTGACCTTCTGCCATACAGGTGCTTGCATCACACAGGGAAGCAAATAACTCAGAGAATACAAACCCCGGGACTACTCATGTGCATTGTTGGTACAATTTTGTTAAGATCATAAAAGTAGCTACAAAATCACATGAAATGTGTCTTTCAGAGTGACAGATTCACCCTACAATCAAACTGTTAAAGCTACTTTTTGTACACCATTCCGTCACAATATACCAATTGTAATTAATGGTACAGCGTTAATCAGGGGAAGGGATCATTCAGACATCTATCAGTGCTTTGAGTGTATTAACAATCCTCATAAACATAGGGAGAGGGGGAGGTGTAGTCGGCAAGTTCTCCATCTCCATTTTTCTTTTCTGGTCAACTTGACGTGTCTCCTCTCGAACCTTATCAGCACACCTGCTCTGCTGCAGTCCTTCCACCTCTGCAGACTGGGATGTCTGGTGAAAGAGTAGCTGGCTAATCTGTGAGTTCCAGATGGAAAGGAAAGCTGCACTGACGCAGGAGCCTATTATTATAAGCGCTGGTGTCGCTATGGGACTAATCTTTCTACAGGAGGACGCTTTTCTCTTCCCCATCATTGGGAAATATCTTCAGCGCCAGCTGCAGCAAAAACATTAAAAAGTCGAGTCCCACAGCGGTGTTGGCTCGGTGGTTATTACACATAACACCAGCGCTCACCCTGAGAGCTGCATGATTCGTGCACCCGTAGCAGTAGCAGATCACCAATATACAAAAAATAGTTAAGACAGAAGGGGGTCCAAACTGTAGCATGTCCTCCTTAATGGAAAATGTGATGCGTTCCTTGACAGTGACAGGGGTCTGCTGGCTTGTTGTTGGACGCCACACTTTAAATGGCTTAGGGTGAACCCTCCATGAAAGTTCACTGTCACACTGACCAGCCACAACGAGTCCTACGCTAATGTGAGCAGCGCAGGTGGTGATCATCCCGAGGGAGCGGACGCCACGGCAAATGAATAAGCAGCATTCTACAACCATCAGAGCGAGCGTCATCTGGGATGTCAGGAAAAAAAACTACACATAATAGAGAACTGTGTACACAAAAGCATCTATAGAATGGCAATACGACCAAAACAGCTGCAAAACTCATCCCCAAACCACAAACTGAAGAATTAAGATGCATTTTACATGCTCGGGAGCAGAACAGCTGGATGTTGAGCAACAAATGAAGAGGATGGTTACTAGGAGACAAGATGACAAGATGATCATTACAGTTTCTTGATGCTTTCTTTGTCATTTCAGCATAAAATCCAAGACTGACACAATGTATCAGACTTTTTTCATCCTAACACTGCTATTTTATGTCCATATATCTGTAATCACTTGATATTAATTAACAGTATTGAGGATTCTCTTGTTGACTTTTATGCCTTCAAACTTAGATGTTACAGCAAGCTTCAGTCTTGCCCAGGGATACTTTGACATGAAGGTTGGAGGAGCCAGAGATCGAACCACGCAGCTTCTAGTTAGTAGACGACCCACTCTACCCCTCCAGCCACTATAGAGCATTTGGCTAGTGGATAATCGCCATGGTTCAAAACTGAAGGCAGACACGGTTAGGATCAAGACCGGGAGCATCGTTGTCATTTTTTTCCCCCAACGTTCATCAGGTTGTGCGCTGTGAATTGGTCTCCCAGGGTGAGAACATCAACAGAGGGAAAATATTCAGAACTCCTCTCAACTGTGGTGTGTGCCTTCAGGTGCCAACTCAAAGCGAGGGTATTTTTTTTTTTTTTCTTTAAGCCAAACAATCTTCACTCACTATCTGGAACGCTGACCAAATGTGCTTCCCCACAATTCCATCCACTTCAATTAAATCCCGTTTGAAGAATCAGCGTTTTGACACACTGGCGGAGATCCAGCACCCACTGCAGAGGGACACAATGGGACTTCCACTGAACGACTGTAATGGTGTGTTCACACACAATGCAGTGAAGTTTTCATGTCCTTTTAGTCCAAACAATGTCAAGATGTGAACTGAGGCAAATTTGCTCCAGCTGACATGAATAGAAGCAAATTCACATCCATTTGAGTTGATTTTTTTTCTTCTTACTAAATGAGACTACAGAGGTTTTTGGGGACATTCAGCTGCATCCTGTACAACACAGGTGGTGATGACGAAGTCATGTGACTGTGGTATAATTTCATAATAAGGCCTGAATGATTCTGCCCTGAACAGTTAAAATGCCAGATATGTAGCTTCTTGATTCCACCACAGCAGTTCACAGAGTTCTGCACAGTCTCTGCAACAGTAAAGGCGGCCTGTGTGATATGAGCAGCAGGTTAAGGAAAAGTGTCACCTGCTAGGCTAAAAGCCTAGGTGCTTGGTTTTATACACCTGTGGAAGTGACTGGAACACCTGAGCTCAATGATTTGGGTGGGTGAGTGAATTCTTTGGGCAATATAGTGTAAATGATCAACTTTATGGTTGTTTCTTACCACCTTAAGAGACCTCACATCGTCCACAAACAAAAAACCACCACGACACGCTTTCCCACTTAAGCAGTCTCACTTTTAAACAGCGCGTGAAATTTATTTGAATTAAATAAAGTCTTGTACATTTCACAGCTATACGGGCCTACATAGTAAGCAAAATAAAGTCTACTCTTTGTCTGTGTACATGACTACACCACAGGGTAGTTCCAAGACAGTCTGCAGAGGCGGCTAAAGTACAGAGATTCTTTACTTAAGTAGAAGTACAGATACTTGTGTTAAAAAAATACTCCAGGAAAAGTTGAAGTACTGATTCAACTTTTTTACTCAAGTAAAAGTGAAAAAGTACAGGCTCTAAAATGTAATCAGAGTAAGAAAGTAAAAAGCAGCTCTTTGGAGGGCATTTCTACCAGCTGTTTTTGTGCAAAACGAACTGAAACGCGTTCTGTTTTAATGTCATAGTAAAATTAATACATGCAATACGAACCGTTTTTTTAATTTGCCTGCACACCTAACCAGGAAAACGAGAAGAGTGAGTGGTTAAAGTGGGATTCAGCAGGTGGGGGAAACCTAAGGTCGGTTGTAGTAGCTCAGTGTGGGGAAAAGAATCACAGCTCACTATTGTGAGCTCACCTGTGCTTGTTTACTGTAAGCAGACGAGCTATCTCTGCTTTCCCATCCCTTACACTTACACTGACAGCATGCTGTTTATGCTGTCTTTATATTAGACTGTATGCAGTTGGTATAAAGGCTGAATTTGAATCAGCTTAAATTCAAATTAGTCTCTGCCACACTTCATGTAACCTAACTCTGACCCATGCAGGCTGTAGGCTGAGCAGTCCTTACCTTTAAATCTAACCTCTCCTCTTCCTCTCCTGTCCTGTCTTTCTTACACCTTTCGCCATGTCCGAGTGAAGTTATCTCACTCTGGGGAATACAGCAGCTGGTCCTTTAGCTAGCAGGTGACAAACCGAACAGAAAGTTTCTGTTTGCACGTCTGCACCAAAAACGCCATTCTGCATCATTCCAGCCCACTTTAACCCCTGACTATGGGGCAATATATATATATATATATATATATATACACTTTTTCTTTTTTTTTTGCCTCTCTTATCTCTTTGTATGCAGTAAGATGGATACACCAATAGGCTTGTTTTTTCTGTTATCCCTCCATTTAGGCTAAAATCAGATGTTTGAAGGCGCGGTGCTGTGGGGGGAAAAAACGAAAAGGTAACGAGCCTGTTTTGAAAACTTAAGGAGCATAAAGTAGAGATATCTGTGTTAAAATGTAGGGAGCAAAACTACAGAGTTATCAAAAAATAAATACTGAAGTAAGGAACAAATACCAGAAAATTCTACTTAAATACAGTAAAAGTATTTGTACTTCATCACTTCCCACCTCTGGCAGTCTGTCGTCATTTGACTATAGCAGTGGGGGTTTGGTTGGAGGGAGAGGACAGCCGTAGCAGGTATTACTCCCTAGAAGACTGGCTGATGTAATAAAATAAAAAAAGAGAGAGAAAAAGATCGGTGCAGCTTCTGGTAGTGCTTTCATGCCGATTCCTCCCAGCTGTAGACATCCAACTTTTTTTTTTTAAAAAAAACAAATATTTTTCACCATATTACCATGCTTTAAAGGCAGTTAGCCAAAGTTCCTTGTAATGAACACATAAGACTGATTTCATTACACTGTAGTGATAATGTATGGTAAATCTTTAGTTCCTCTCCAAAATGAACACATAAGCTTTTGTAATGAAACTTATCAGCTGCTGATATTAATGCAATCTACTGTGGAAATGTCTCTGGACGTGTGCGGCATCGTGTCCTGTAGATCTTGCAGTCTGCTCCAGATGTTCGATGGCTGTCGCAGACTCAAGAGAGCACAGCCTGTGAAGTCTTGATGCCAACTAGGTTGTCTGCGCTGACAGACCTTCTCATAGCAGATTTATTCAGGTCCTTGTACTTGTCCTCACACAGCCTGGAGATGGCCTACCAAAAATATAAATAAATAATCAAAACAAGCACAAACTGTTACTACAAAATAAGAGCGGCCACAGTATATAAAAAAAAACATTTATTTCAGTTGGAACGTGTAGATTTTCAAGTGCAACGTAAAAGTGACCCTGGAAATACTCACCTCTAGTTTTTGGGCCCGTTTGGTACTGAGCGGCTCCAGAGGGAAACTGAGGTTGTTGTCGTCGGCCAGTGAGCGCAGGTCAAAGTAATACTTGGCGTAGACGCTGGCTGGGACATTGATGTTGAATTGGAGCAGCTCCAGGAAGTGACGCTCCATCTCGTTCCTGCGGAACAGGTCAGGAAGTTCACGGTTTTTTATTAGAGAACGAAAGGAAATCCCCACTTTTTGTGTGTTTGAACTGCATAAACTAGAAACAGTAAAAGCTTGTAGAATCTTGGTTTTTTGGAGACGTGCAAGGTAGTACTCTAGAGAAGGTACTCTGGCACATTGTTAACTTCAAAGTCTGCCACCAGGGGCACATGTGCAATTGATGCATTGGTAAAGTCTTGGCAGGTGAGTCTGTGTGGTCACAAAAAACAGGCAGGCACGTGGACGCTACCGTGGCAATGTGGTTTAAGTGTCTTGCCCACGGACACAACACAGCACAGGGACAGGGGCTCGAACCGGCAGCCCACCGGCTGCAAGGCGAGCGCCTACCCACTGCGCCACTCCCACAACATGGGAAGTATAAACAAGGCTTAATGTATAGGTGGCCCAGTAGTTTAGTCAATACAGGGTACACTGGGAACTGGCATAATAAATAGGTCTCGCCAACTGCCAGCTGACCACTACTTCACATTAGCATTCCTATACGTTCCCCCTGACGTTATACTCAGAAATCCTTAGAACTCTGGTCCGAAAGCACCTAAAATTATCTTATCAGGCTACAACAAAAACTAGCGTAATACTTACATGTCCTCCACGGTGATATCTTTGAGGATCTGGCAGTAGTCGACATTCCACACAGCCTGGTCATCCCAGACCTTTGAGGCCAGTAAGATTGCGCCAAGAACGATGCGCTTCCAGTTACAAGGACAGATGTCCATCTCAGCATACGTTAACAGCCTTTCCAGGTACACCTAAAACAGGAGATACCCATTGGTTCACACAGGCAAAATGGCATTAGAGTTAAAAAGGTCTCGATATTTATTTTAATCAGTGGGCACTTTCTGTACTGTGGTGGCGGTTTGAGCTTACCAGAGTGACGATGGCGCACTCGGCGGTGAGCTGCGCAGAGCTGAAGAGCGTTCTTATGAATCGGTAGATGAGTTTGTGTTCTGGGTCGACCACAGAGTAGTCATCTGGAACCTTTTCTCGCTGTTGGGCAGAAGGGTCATCGTCATTGGTCCACCAGCACAGTAAATATCGCTGCTTGGTGTAATTAAACACCTCAACTCACCGACAGAGGGTGCTTCTTCTCATCAAATATATCCAGAGAGCGGTTTGAATCTCTGCAGATGCATCAACAAGCGAGAGTTAAATATGCTTATCGTGTGACGTCCCACCAACACTGGCCAACTACAGAAAGATCTCTCCGTCTTTGAGTTGAGACCACCAGATTCTGTGACTCTGCCCATAAAAAACAAAAACCATACTTGGCCTAAATTAGGTCTCGAAAGGTTGTGTCCTTGTACACCCTCGACCACTTCAAATTAAACTTTCCCTGAAGTCCTGTTCTGACAGCTGCTGCCTCTGTAATGTACAGAAATTGAGTCGTGCAGGAAGAGAACTGAGTTTTCAATGCATAGTGTGCAGATGTAGGACAGCACAACCCTGTGAATTAAAAAAAA